>VCRD01003077.1:34988-47096 GCA_006783055.1 Trinorchestia longiramus
AGGTCAGCTGGTGCTGGAAGACGGGAGGGGTGAGGTCAGTTGGTGCTGGAAGACGAGAGGTGTGAGGTCAGTTGGTGCTGGAAGACCTCACGTGTTAGTGTTGTGTATCGGTGCTCTGTCAGCGTAGTTTAGAGGACAGGCAGTTTTATCCTTTGGTTTCCCATGAAATGCGCCTTTATTTTTCTCAGAGTGGATTCATTGGTGGAAGCCAAACAAAAAGTAAACCACAAAATAATATTTAATTATCTTAATTAAATATTACATATTTTGTGGTTTACTTTTTGTTTGGCGTTTACTTTTTGAACGCTCATCAAACTTTGTCTAAAACAGTGGAACTCATTCTTCAAACTTGTTCGATTATGTTAATTTACTTTATTCCTGGAATAGCAAGAATTTTTATTTCTGGAATTTCAATTGTGTACGTGCACTAACTCCGTACTACGGTTGTGTTCCGTCAGTGTTTGCAGTGCTGCTTACACACATGTACATGTATGAGAAAATGTACACATGTGCAGCGTCCTGGAGAAAAATCTAATTCTATTGTACATGTTATTATGTTTTAGGTTTCTATGTGTACATAATTCACTATTTTCTTGATCGCCAGAAATATTTATCAGATCTTCTACCCTAATTTGAGGCGCCCTGATAGTAACGTTTTAGGTAAGATTTCAATTTTTATGTCCATCAAAAGTGTTGCTCGTGGAGAATTGCTTAATTCGAAAACAAATGACTAATTTCAGCAAAATTTACTTCCATCAGCTGGTGTAAAAACTTCTAAAAATAATTCAAGTTCGAATAGAAGCAAAGAAACAAGCTAGGCACCAAATTTTGCCTATTTCTATTTAAATACATAAAAAAGACTCAAACTTGAGCGTCGTTTTAGGACTCCTAGGCGCTTGGTCGCACACAAAACATGCTGCCAGGCGCGTACATTTTCGAATTAACTGGTGTGTGTACACACACCTTTGTTTGGACATGCTGAGGCCCTTTGAAAATAAACAGTCGTACACTCTTGCGTGAACGATAACAAAATATCGGCAATATACTAGTACAAACAAACAAGTGTGCAGGGAGGCTGATAAAATATACAGCAGTGTTTGTATGGTACCCTAAAGACAGCTGATGCCGGTCATGGTTTCGTAATTGTTGAACTATCTCTATGTCTTCAGTAGAACCTTGTTACTACAGTGGCGATATTGACAAAATGTTAGCTCTAACAGAGAGATATTATCACTTATGTAATGAGCATATCATGTTGAATTTCACTCTAGTATTGAGGTGAATACTTTATTTCGAATACATGCTCGATCATTTTAAGGATCTTCGCTGTAAAGAAATGTTCAGAATAAACAGGTGGATGAAGACAAGTAATTTATGAAAGTTTCTTCGACAAAAAACAAGTGGCAGTAGAGAAGAGTAAATAAGAGATGAAGCTTGAACAACTGGTTTGCCTAGGATGGGCGGTGGTTATGTCCCTGTTCTGTATGTGTGCAGCGTCAAGTCTTGCATCTCTCAAGTCTGCTAACAATCCTACGTGTACAGAACGCGTGAACCATGAACGACGAGTTCAGGGCAAGCAAAAGTGTGCATTTCTAAGAACAAAATAAGTTTCAGCCTGTCGCTAGATACCAAATGTAGGTGTATCTTCATAGTGCATATTTTAATAGTGAGTGTAGAACCCGAGTCAGTGCAGAGATATCTTGTAATGATTTTGAATTATAATTGCAGTCTTGTTGTTTACTTCGGAAGCTATGTACATATGTAATAAACCATTGGGAGCTAATGCATTCATTTTATTATACCTAATACAACACATTTTGTCCTGAACCTTCTAATAAAAATTTACATATCCGACAAAATTATTAATTCAAACATGGTTTACGAGTGAAGTCTATTACTACTTACAACGTTCCTCAGTTCATCCGCTTCCAAGTTTGATTAAATTCATCGAGAAGCGCAAGACTTTTCCATGCACCTATCGCCCTGCTGAGCGAGATCTGGCACCGGCGCATGTGAGCTGCACGAGCCAGTCTTCACGAGACCAAATAAAGCTTAGAAACTAGCGACCCAACACATGACACTGCAAGCCACAGTTACGTGTTGGAAAACCAGTGTTACGGACTAGCATGTAACACTAGTCTTCAAACAAGTGTTGTAAACTAGCATGTAACACTAGTCTTCAAACAAGTGTTGTAAACTAGCATGTAACACTAGTCTTCAAACAAGTGTTGTAAACTAACATGTAACACTAGTCTTCAAACAAGTGTTACATACTACCATATAACACTAGTCTGTTGTTGCGTTCAGTATGACTAGGCAACAGAGTGTCAAGTCTCACTGTAAGCCAGTTTGTTAGTCCTGTAGCTGACGAGGCAGAGGCTAAGTTGACACAGTCAGTTGAGGCAGAGGCAGTCAGTTGAGGCAGAGACTGTCAGTTGAAGCAGAGGCAGAAACTTTACTGGAGGTTGAAATTCAAAACGTCAAAATTTGTTGCCTTTCTAAAAAATGCTGAATTCAAACATAACCATGCAACTCTGCTCCAATTTCAGCTATCCTCATGTGCCTGACTGTGACTGCAGCTATCCCCATATGCCTGACTGTGACTCCATGCAGCTATCCCCATGTGCCTGACTGTGACTTCAGCTATCCCCATGTGCCTGACTGTGACTCCAGCTATCCCCATGTGCCTGACTGTGACTCCAGCTATCCCTATGTGCCTGACTGTGACACAAAGAAGACATGAAACACAGGACACAGTGGGAGAGAAGAGAATAATAAGCAACAGAGAGATGTTAGGAAACGTGAAAATGCAGGAGCTGGAAACAGGTCTGGATAGGGGGACAGCAAAGCCAAATGAAGCCCAAAAAAATAGTAGCAGGATCCACTGCCTGAAGATGCAAAACAGAAAATTTGGTTAGCAAGATGAGCTGAATGAACTCTGATCACTATGAACTCTGATGAACAACGCACTCAGTAGAAACTAAACGTAAAAATCTATGAAGATATAAAGAACCAACACAGCTCCCTCACAAGATGTGGTAAAAATAGATAGATAGAGAGAAAGAATGAAAGTCAAACAAAGAGAGAAAGGAAGAGAAAGAATGAATACTTACACATACATATATATAGAGAGAAAAAGAGAGCGACAGACAGAGAAAGAGCGACACTTATTTTTAATGCCGTAAAGTGGCTACGATCGTGGACCACAGAGGGTTTTGTGAAATGTGCGTTGCACAACTCAACACACAGCACACAACACACAGTGTGTGTACCGCACTACCTGTGTATTAACACAGCGGTAAAGCGGCTGTATTATCTGTGCAAAAACGATAGATATGCTTCTACTCTGCTATATACAACATTGAGGGCATGTGGCATTCTACACAAACAAACATCTGCTGTATTGAACACCACCGCCAGCAGGGCAAACACATCGAGGCATACACCACCACCACCACCACCGCCACCACCACCACCACCAGTATAACACTGTACACGCGTCCAAGAGGGATCGCTTTGCTCGTCTCACAGAATTGAAGGATCGTTTAATATTGGAGGAGAGCTTTTAGGCAGATCAGCGAACTCGCCCGTCCCCTGGTGCCTTCTGGGCCCTTTGTACTGTGTGCTGTGTGCTGTGTGCTGTGTGCTGTGTGCTGTGTGCTGTGTGCTGTGTTTTGTGTGCTGTGTGCTGTGTACTGTGTGTTGTGTTCTGTGTGTTGTGTATTGTGTGCTGTGTGTTGTGTGTTGTGTGCTGTGTGTTGTGTATTGTGTGCTGTGTGTCGTGTGCTGTGTGCTGTGTGCTGTGTGTTGTGTGCTGTGTGCTGTGTGTTGTGTATTGTGTGCTGTGTGCTGTGTGCTGTGTGTTGTGTGTTGTGTATTGTGTGCTGTGTGCTGTGTGTTGTATGTTGTGTTAATACACAAGTACTGTGACTTAGCAGTCTTGCTCGAACAGCTGACACATCGCAAAACAGCTGGTATCTTACAGATGGTACACTGTACAACAGCTAGTATCTTACAGATGGTTCTCTGTACAACAGCTGGTATCTTACAGACGGTTCTCTGTACAACAGCTAGTATCTTACAGATGGTTCTCTGTACAACAGCTGGTATCTTACAGATGGTTCTCTGTACAACAGCTGGTATCTTACAGATGGTTCTCTGTACAACAGCTGGTATCTTACAGATGGTTCTCTGTACAACAGCTGGTATCTTACAGATGGTTCTCTGTACAACAGCTGGTATCTTACAAATGGTACGTACACTATACAACAGCTGGTATCTTACAGATGGTATACTGTACAACAGATGGCATCTTACAGATGGTACACTATACAACAGCTGGTATCTTACAGATGGTATACTGACCATCCAGATCATCTGCTGCATCTGTTTGTGTGCTGCATTGTATGCTGAAGTGCGTGCTGCAGTGCGTGCTGCAGTGTGAGCTGCAGTGCGTGCTGCAGTGTGAGCTGCAGTGTGTGCTGCAGTGTGTGCTGCAGTGTATGCTGCAGTGTGTGCTGCAGTGTGAGCTGCAGTGTGTGCTGCAGTGTGTGCTGCAGTGTGTGCTGCAGTGTGTGCGGCAGTGTGTGCTGCAGTGTGAGCTGCAGTGTGTGCTGCAGTGTGTGCTGCAGTGTGTGCTGCAGTGTGTGCTGTAGTGCGTGCTGCAGTGTGTGCTGCAGTGTGTGCTGCAGTGTGTGCTGCAGTGTTGACTACTAGATCAGACCACCAGCACTGGATCAGACCACCAGCACTGTATCAGACCACCAGCACTGGATCAGACCACCAGCACTGGATCAGACCACCAGCACTGGATCAGACCACCAGCACTGGATCAGACCACCAGCACTGGATCAGACCAGCCCTTCAGTATGAAGGCACTGCATGGAATGCAGCTGAAGTAGTTCCGGGCCTTCATTTCATGAGTCATAGTTCCGTTATAAACATATTTCTGTGCATATTTTAAACACGAAGAGCTTACAGAAATTGTTGCCTAGTGGTCAGCGATCTGTGATTGTGTTGCCAGGTCTCTTCTTTTGACGGTTCGATCCCACATGTGACTCGAATTTTCTCTGCTTGTGATGCAGGGATAAGGATGGCTGACTGACTGACTTGACAAAAACTGATCATTTTTTCAAATTTGCAGAGCATCACAACGTGTTTCTACGAGCCTCTACCTCACGTCACAAGATGGACGGACACTATCGTTGCAAGTATTATTACTGGTTATAAAATATAACATTAAGAGTTCAAAAACCATTGCATATTTCATGTATACCTGAAAGAAATATACTTTCTCACACAATGAATTAATGCTGCAGTATCTGAACTTTGAGCTGTCAAACACTGAAATCCGCTGCACAATTTCCCAAAACAACATTCAGGTTTGCTTACTATATTTCTGACAGCATTAAGCGAGGAAATTGATTGTAGTTAGGAGCCTCTGTTTGTACTCTTCAATATTTGTGCTCAGTGAAGTACAGGAATACCTCATCACAGTGCTGTCATCATCACAGTGCTGTCATCATCACAGTGCTGTCATCATCACAGTGCTGTCATCATCACAGTGCTGTCATCCTCACAGTGCTGTCATCATCACAGTGCTGTCATCATCACAGTGCTGTCATCATCACAGTGCTGTCATCATCACAGTGCTGTCATCATCACAGTTCTGTCATCATCACAGTGCTGTCATCATCACAGTGTTGTCATCCTCACAGTGCTGTCATCATCACAGTGCTGTCATCATCACTGTGCTGTCATCATCACAGTGCTGTCATCATCACACTGGTGTGGGCTTCGTACTCTGGCTCGGCTAACAAGACTTCTAAGGGAATTAATGTTATTGTCGTGTGAAATTTTTGCTCGGTGAAACCGATATCTTGGTGTGCAACTCTACGGATTTTAAGCCGAATATTTCACAATGTTTTGTCATGCCTATTTCTTTTTATATGAGAGTAACAGACGAGCTTAATTAGTCGTAAGCAACGTGTGAAGAACATTAAATCATGCACTCCCAGTAATACTAAAGAGCTATTTCTGATATAGTTTTCGCATTCATCACATGGTCAAGTGCCACACGTAATACTTTAGAGTTAGAATTGTACTAAGTTATGGATGTATAATACAAGCCACGGCAACACTTGTGAGCAGTTACATTCTAGAAATAAATCATTTCAATCCATTGAGTAGCCACATCTGTAAGCTAATGAAAATAAGCAAAATTTTTATTGTTCTAAATAGACTACTGAATGTTATGCCTAACGTCGACAGTTTCAGAACATCATTAATGTTTTGGTATGTTACACTTGCTTCTGTGCATTCATTCTGCCGTTAATATCTTGAAGTTTTGTAGAATTTATTCCATATCAACACGAGCCCGTTTGGGTTAATGTAATAGTAGTTTTATGTAAAAGTGGCCTTGTGTAAAAATGGCTTTAGGTAAATATGGCTTTATATAAAAGTACATTGTTCCGATGTTAATGAGAGAATAGCTCATACCACACACAGGAGCAGCATGAGTAGCATGAGCAGCATGAGCAACATGAGCAGCATGAGCAGCATGAGCAGCATGAGCAGCATGAGCAGCATGAGCAGCATGAGCAGCATGAGCAGCTCATAGCAGCATGAGCAGCATGAGCACGCATGCAGGTGTATAATACGTGCTCACCAGTACATGCTGTACACCACAGCGTATCACTGATACATCCCCTGCCCCACACCCTTGTAATGTTCAACATCCAGTAGGTCATGTATCAAAGTTAGCATTTCTACAGGCAGTCAACAGGTGATGTTTCGACAGTGTCGTTGACATCGTAGCCACATGCCAGCAACATCACTGCACATACTGATGTTGTGTAGTTGACACATCGCTGTGGCAACACATGTTGCAAGCACAGCAACATCACTGCACATGCTGATGTTGTGTAGTTGACACATCGCTGTGGCAACACATGTTGCAAGCACAGCAACATCACTGCGCATACTGATGTTGTGTGACAAGATGTGATGTTATATGAAGCCTCTGAGTTAAAGTCTAGCATCCTAGCTTCAGCGATGCTGGATGTTTTCAGAAAATATTAACACAAATGTTTGGTTGTCCAAGTATTAGAATATGAGTTCTCTGGGTCAAACAAAACACTTTGTGTTTGGTGGTGCAAGTTGAAATAGTTAGAATATTTTTGACACTAGTAATAAGTACAATTATAATAATCGAAATCATTAATTCTAAAAAAAATTATCACAAAAAGAAGAAGATGATGTCAGGTGCTAAATGGGGTAACGTCAAAGTCATTTTAGGCGCATTGTTCGTCTCTTAAAATTAATACATTCGTCAATTATTGTCACCTAATTCTCTAACATCATGTATGCATTTATTATAATTGGTAGGTTATTATAGTTTTTGTGAGACGTGATTACTATTCCAAATGTCGCATAAATTAAACAAGCAATAATCACTTAAAAGTATGCCAACTCTGATAATAGTGTACGTAATTGCGTACAGGAAGCGTACATAATCTACATATATAATAGACAGTGTATCTCCATCTCACTCTCTCTCTCTATCTATGCGTCTCTCTGTGTGTGTTCGTCCCATTACTTCCTATCTATTACAGAAGAAAAATTACTGAACTGAAATCAGCGCGCGTATGCATGTATTATAAGCATTGTATTGTGGATACCAAAGAAGCTGGATCACTATAAAATACTCAATAATTTCTATTAGCTTTTATTTCTTACGCAGCCATGTTATCGGTAGATAAGATACAGAGTGGAAGTTCTGTATATATTGATGAAAAATATCTCAGGTTATACTGAAAAATGTGTTTTATTTCATAGATCCTTAATTTTACCCCTTTTAAACCAAGGAATTTCAACGAGTACTATCTGGGTCCTGTTATCGGTGGATAAGATGCAGAAAGGAACTTTCGAATGAAATTAATAAAAAGTATTCATTTAAAACACAATAATTCGTTATATGTCTTTTAATGCATTCATCTCTATAATAATTTCAAATTAGTCCAATCTAAATCGTGAAATTTCCCTGGGAACTGTCTAGTAGCGTATAAAAGAGCGTACATAATGTCGTACAAAATAGCCCACACACAAGCTTGCATAGTGACGTACACAATATCGTACATAATAGATTGCAAAAAACGCACATAAAGCGTACATGACAAAGTGGTGATGTATTCCAGCAATGCACCACAGAGCAGCACCAGCTGTCCACTGTAACCCTGAATATTAATATCAGCACCAGCTGTCCACTGTCACCCTGAATATTAATATCAGCACCAGCTGTCCACTGTAACCTTGAATATTAATATCAGCACCAGCTGTCCATTGTAACCCTGAATATTAATATCAGCACCATCTGTTCACTATAACACTGAATATTAATATCAGCACCAGCTGTTCACTGTAACCCTGAATATTAATATCAGCACCAGCTGTTCACTGTAACACTGAATATTAATATCAGCACCAGCTGTTCACTGTAACCCTGAATATTAATATCAGCACCAGCTGTTCACTGTAACACTGAATATTAATATCAGCACCAGCTGTCTCCTGAATATTAATAAGGGTGGCTGCGTGATGCACATCGTCCCTAAGACCTGCCATCAACATTGCATGTTCTCAAATGTTGGATGCGTGTCGAGCATTGTATCAAGTGTCTTTATAGTGATGTGTTTATTTTCAATTCATATTATGTTAGTGTGGCCTCAGTCAATGTGTTTTGTGTTGACGTGTCTTGTGTTTATGTGTCTTGTGTTCATGAGACTTGTGTAGACGTGTCATGTGTTGATGCGTTTTGTGTTGATGAGTCTTGTGTTGATGTGTGTTGTGTTGATGTGTCTTGTGTTGATGTGTGTTGTGTTGATGAGTCTTGTGGTGATGTGTCTTGTGTTGATGTGTGTTGTGTTGATGTGTCTTGTGTTGACGTGTCTTGTGTTGATGTGTCTCGTGCTGATGTGTTGCAGTAAACTGGATTTGGAAACAACTACATGCACCTGACGCAGATACAAAGCTCACCAACACACTTGTGGCTCGCTCTCACGCTGCCTCTTCTTCCGTCACATGGAAACTGAAGAAATGAGAAGGAAAATGAGGCTCATTGTAACGTTCACAAGGCCTGAATTTTATATGTGGTCTTCAGAAGTTCTGAAGGGCTGTGTTTACTTTCCTCTAAAGCTACTCGATTATCTGTAACACTGGCTGTAGAGCATACACACCTCACGGTTTATGGTCCCGTGTACAGGCTGAAGCTACACAATTTTTGGGGAATAGTTCTCATTCGCTAGATTCATCGGCTTCTAAGAAAGTGATTTTTTCAAAGTGCATATTATGAAATGGAATTTCTGTGGTTTTCATTAAAGTAATTAGAGTATTTTTTTGGAATAATTGTAACCAGAGTATACACAGATAAGCAAGAAGTATGTAAAAAGTGACAATTTTTCTAAATTTTCGATGTAAGCATCTTAACATTTTTTCAGAGTTGTAGAACCACAAACTCTGGAAAATACAACGAAATACTTGAGCAACGATTACTCACGGTGTATTCACACCATAACACAATGAAAAAGAGTTTTTATTCATTGAAAATTGGGTTCCATGCCGTGCAACGAAAATGATTCAACAACGATCAACAACAACGGCTGACTGCCGAACCAATCCCCAGATATGAACCCAATTGAAAATCTTTGAAGCATAGCAGATAGGGCATGGATTTTTTTGGTCTACACATAAATTGGATTTAGTTTTCTACACATAATCATGTATACCCTTTTATACGTCGTAGCTTATAGGTGATTAATTCAGCGTGGAACAATTAGAATAATCGTCAGTTACCACTTCTAGGCTTCCAAATGGAAGCATTCATCAACTGCCGCGAGAATAATTGAATAACCAATAACAGGGCGAGCCTTGATGATGCCCATGGGAATTGTAGCAGCATCTGTAGCTCTGGGAGACGGTCACCACACCACCTCCATCACCCCATCACACCACCTCCATCACACCATCACACCACCTCCATCACCCCATCACACCACCTCCATCTCCCCATCACATCACCTCCATCACCCCATCACACCACCTCCATCACCCCATCACACCACCTCCATCACCCCATCACTCCACCTCCGCCTCCCCCACACGCGGTATGAGCTTCCAAGTTCAGATAAAACTGCCACAGACTTTCTCAGTCGCTGTCTTTCCTCTAAAAGACACCAAATCATTGCCTATATATGCATGAGGGAAATGTGTGTTTATGTGCATCTACAATAATTGTCGACATCACCTGCACGAATTCCCAAAACACGTCAGCTAGAGGCATGCAGGAGGAGGCAAGATGCTTACCCAAGCCTCGGACAGCCTCGGAGCATGCAAAACGAGCAATTTTTCACTCAAAATCCAGGCATTCAGGATTATGTTACGTGGAGCAGCTCCACCTCCTGCTGCTACTGGTGCTACATGGAGCAGCTCCACCTCCTTCTGCTACTGGTACTACATGGAGCAGCTCCACCTCCTGCTGCTGCTGGAGCGCTTCGATAAAAATGCAAGAAAACTTTGAGTTGTAAATGAATTTTAATAATTGACACTTCTCACACAATAGAAGCAAATTTTCCATTTTTTTATTTCAGTAGATCCCTCATACATTTCGTAAAATATCTGAAGCATTATGAGGAATTGGTTATGATAAAAAAAGCCTGACTGTGACCAGTGAAGCTCTTTGTTTATGTCGAACAAAATTTTGTTTGTGATTTAGAATCTGTAGTTTGTGTACATCAGAGACTGAACAAGTTTGTACACCACAACACACAGTACACTACAAGGCAGTACACCACAACACACAGTGTTACAACACACAGTACTCCACAACATACAGTACCTTGTAACACACAGTACGCCACAACACACAGTGTTACAACATACAATACGTTGCAACATACAGTACGCCACAACACACTGTACTCCACAACATACAGTACGCCACAACACACAGTGTTACATCATACAGTACGTTACAACATACAGTACGTTACAACATACAGTACTAGCTCTCATGGTAACATCTCACGTATGTGCAGGTACGAGTCCCTGGCTCACGTACGGTAGTTGTGTCTACACTGCAGTCGAGTGGTTTACAAGTCTGTGCATCCAGCGCCAGGTCCCTGGTTTGGAAGGTTTGAATCCCACGCAGCTCTCGAATTTTCTCTGCTTGTGATGCAGCGTTCAGGATGGCTGACTGACTGGTTGACATAACTAAAACTGACCATTTCCTCAAACTTCCAAATCAACACAACGTGTTTCTACGAGCCTCTACCTCACGTCACAAGATGGACGGACACTATTGCTGGAAGCATGATTAATGGTCATAAAATGTTAGCATTAAGAGTTTAAAAACCATGGCGTATTTCATGTATACCTGAATAGAATAAAATTATTTATTTCTTATTGCTGGTGTGACAACTGTGACTTAGGCGAACTCCGCATACAATGCGTGGCTGAATAGCCAGTCACGGTGTATGTTATATGCTCGCACAATACATGTATGCTCTGCAGTTGTGAATTAAGGTGTTCTGTCCTGCAGAAGGGCTTATGCTTTCTTCAGTGAGTCTTTCTCATGAGTTTGTGACATTCTCTTCAGTGAGTCTTTTTCATGCATGTTTAATGTTTTCTTCAATGATTGTTCCACATTGTGTAAGAACAATATATGTATAATGTCCCGAGTTATTCATGCTTCCTTCTCATTGTGACACTTCTTTTGAAAACTTCTCAGCATTTTATTTATTAAATTGCAGTTTCAGAAAAGCTTTCATTCGATGAATTCAACATGAACTTTTGTGTCGAGTCCTCCCAGCGGCTGCGTCCTGCAGGTGTCCACACCACAAGTCCTACAGACTCCTGCAGGCGTCCACACCACAAGTCCTGCAGGCGTCCACACCACAAGTCCTGCAGACTCCTGCAGGTGGTGGTCAGGCAGGTGACACAACTGCGCGGGTGTCAGGTGTGTCACGCAGTTGTGTCACGCACTTGTGTTGAGCAGTTGTGTCACGCACTTGTGTCGAGCAGTTGTGTCACGCACTTGTGTCGAGCAGTTGCGTC
>VCRD01003077.1:47855-61545 GCA_006783055.1 Trinorchestia longiramus
GGGTGCAATAACGAGTGCAGTAACGGGTGCAGTAATAGGTGCAATAACGGGTGCAATAACGGGTACACTAACGGGTACGGTAACGGGTGCAGTAACGGATGCAATAACGGGTACAACAACTAGGAAGGAGCGACCAGTACTAGTGGTGTCGGTACAAGACTCCTGCAGCAACCAGGTCGAGTGTGGGCCATAAATCTGATCACAAGTTTTATGGTTCAGCCGTCACCGGAATAAAAACCATAAAGCCTAGGCCGTAAATTCAGTATGGCTGTACAGCAGGCCGTCGTGGGGTGACCACGCTGCTTCCTAATTCAGTTACATTGAAATATTATTACACAAGATTATTATAAGGCTCACACCTAAAGTTTTAGCGCGCGGAGCTGTAAGAAATGCAGCGGCAGCCCCGCCTCTCGTAAAAACACACTACGACAGCTATCAAATCTTCAATTTTTTTATTGATATCCACAGAGGTGATGAAGCGTGCATTTCTGAACACATTAGTGATAGAAGCTGGCGTTGAGCAACGGTGTTTTCTTAGGCTATTCGTACCTGTTATGCCTTCTGCTATGCTTGTTATGATTGCTGTTATACCAGTTATGTCTTCTGCTACACTCGGTCTTCTTCTGTTACACATGTTGTCCCTGTTATCTTCGTTATGTCTTTTGATATTTTTGTTATACTTCATGTTACAACTGTTATCTCTGTTATGTCTTTTAATATTGCTGTTATACCTTTTGTTACAATTATTATTCCTTTTCCTGCGCATCTTATGTTTTAAGGTAACATTTTATGTGACTTCTAGTATCCCTGTTTCATCTTGAAGATTTGGTGTAGCGGCCTGGAGACCGGTCTTATAGACGGGTTTTATCTCTGTGTTAATTTTGCCCTCTCCTTCTACCGTACAATTTAAGTGCTGTGCCAGTGTGAGACTTAAGCCACAACTCTACCAATTTTATCCAATGTACAGAATGAGGCAGTCACATGAATACAGAGACAAATAACATTCGTAATCAAGCTGCATGAAACACTTTTTTATTTCTTTCTACATGCAATCGCAAGGAAAGTTTTTGGACATTATAAATAATTTGTAAAATTTAGAAATTACTCTCAGCCTGAAACGTTCAGGAAGTCTTGGAATAAACTATCACAAATACAAGTTTGTGATATAATATTGGCTAACATACGTGTGAGCAGGAGAAAACCTCCGAAACAGACTAGATTTTAAATGCCATGGGATTGATTCTTCAGAACCTGTGATGCTGTAATCCTTAGATTAGAATGCCTTGAAACTTTGCTGTACTGACACCTCCCTCCACAGTATGGGAGAGAGCTCTGTCTTGTTGAAACTTGATTTCGTTATTGAACTAAGAAGATTCACTCAGTGAACTACCTCATGAGGCAGTGAAGACTCATAATCCTGTTATATTATAACTCATTCTTTAATATCAGTGACGTTCTTTGACCACGACGGCTCATAAGTAAAACTATTAACGAAAAGGGATATTGTCATTTCAAGACTGTGCGTCAATTTTTGATGCTTTACCATCATCTCATTTCCAAAGCTAGTCGTTTCTGATTCTGCGAACCGACATCATTTCTCACCAGTCCATAATTTGAAAACTACGGGCCTCCACAGAAAAAATCCAGTCATATTTTTGCCTACACAAACCTCTTTTTCTTTGTGGGCTCAGAAGGAATTTGTCTTTTGCATTTCCAACATGCAGAAAACTTTCAGGTGTTCTTCCTGGAGCACTCTTTTCATCAGTCGGCTCTTGAAATCCAATTGGAACATAAGTTTTCCCGCCATAGCATCGGATGCCATTACTTCTCTCAGAAAACTTTAAAAGGTTTCCACGTCCTTGCAGGGGGCGCAAGAATATTTTCCCTTGTGGAGCAGCTCCTACGAATTGCGTGCAAGCGTTTCAATGTCTTATAAAAACTCGTGATTGCTCACATTTAGCTCATAAGTATTACAAATTTGAATCAGGTTTTTACCGCTCTTGCTTATTGAATCAAACAAAGACGTATAACGAATCTTATAACAAAAAATTACTCCAAGCTGATAGTCACGACCTCGTTTGAAATTCTAGTTATTCGAGTAGGATATTATGAATAATACAATTGCACGATGTTAGGAAAATGCAATGAGTTATATATCACAGTTATTATTAGGCTATTAATTTATTACAGTTAATTGTGGTTGAAAATTCGACTTTTTCGAATACGAGTACATCAACACTCAATTTTAAAAAGCTTTTAGTCTCACTTTCCTAGAGTTTAAGTTTCTGTATTTTCTAAAATTGCTAGTTTCGATGATGAAAAAGTGATGTAAATTACGTATGTTAACATTCACAATTATCTGGAATGCATGCCTTCACAGCAGTCTGCACACTAATTATTTCAGTTTTTCATTGATCATGGAGCAAAGAGTATTAACTTTAAATGCATCAGTAGTAGACTTGGATACGCAGCTCGCTAAAACCCAGCAAGTTTTTGCTCTCACACATTGCGTTTGTGTGTGCATTTGATGGGGTTATTATAGGAGGGTGCGGAGGCGAGAGCACTGGAAATACTCACCTGAGTGAACTTCACATTGTTCAACTCTAGTGCATGGCATCGCGCATACATGCACGCAGGTTGGCTGTTTTCACTCATATGATCTTGCCTAGAATTTCAATGTGAAACCACAAAAAAATAATTTTAGAAACCTTCAATAACCAGTTAGATGTTAGATGTAGCAGTTAGTTCTTATGGCTGTGATTATCGAAGTAAATTTATTTGAGTAATCCATTTCAATGTTTATATATTCTGTCGCAATTACGTGCAAATATCAGTTATTTATTTAGCACTGTAATTTCCTAGTTACGTATTGAAATAAATTTAAATTCCTTCATGAATACACCTCAATTTTTAAGTTTAATCATCCCCTTCCTATTTTCCGTAAGTAATCGGTCTCAATTCCTCTGAATAATCATCCTTTTTTGTTCTTACTAATCAGTTTCACTCCTTCTGGATAACCAATCCTTTTTGCTAGAAACAATAACATTTTCAAGTAATGAGCTCTATTTTTCTGACTAATTTCTCTCAACTTCTCTGAGTCATCAGTCCTTTTTCTCAAAGTAATCGGCCACAATTTCTGTGACTAACCATCCCTATTTTCTCGAATTAAACAGCTTCAATTTCTGGGAGTGATCAGCAGGAATAAGTGATCAGCCCCAGTTTTGTGGCTCTCGGTTGCGCTCCTTTATGGGCGAGGCGTTTTTAGTGAAGCATTTAATTGAATTGACGCGGCACAGCCTCCACGAGGCCGATAATTCGAGCGCCGCTCGAGGGGAGGAGGCAAGATTCTAATTTTTTAGGCTAAAATGCAAGCAGGCGCGACCTGCTGACTCGATTAGGGGCTGGCTCAATGTGGCAGCCCTACTGTGTGGCGTGTGGCACTTGTGGCATCCCAAGTGTGTGCAGTGTGGCCCTTGAAGCCTCCTAATTGTCGCCACAACGGTCGAGTGGCGAGCATCTCCGCTTGCAATGCATGAAGACCAGGGTTTAATTCCAGTAGCAGCCTGAATCTGTTTCTGCCTGATCATTAGCTGGCAAGAAACATGTCCAGCATGCTGCAACGCTGGACATCCAGAGTAAGACTAGACCCTCATTAAGCTCATTAAAACGCCCCTACAAGACTCTACTTCAAATTGCAGCACAGAGGACGGGAATTGTCGCCTGAAGTTTCATCACAACTCTTAAGATATTAACATAAAAAATTGAAAATTTAAAGTATCTATTCTGTATGCCTGATTGGAAATGAAATTTCTTTCTTTTTTCTTTGTGTGGTTAAGGGGTATCTGTCGTAGCATACCAGTGTGGCTTGTGGAGATTGACACAATTCTTAAGTCTCACAAGTCTCAGCTGTAGCCCATCTTTTGCTGCTCCCTAAAGCTTGCTGGATACGGACTTCATTAGTGCACTGATATTTCTTATTTCTGTGATCTTCTGTGAATCTTTCTAAGCATTTTCCTCAATTTTCTATGTATTCTTTACTAATCAGTTCCTTGAGTGTTGCCCTCAGAGAGTTGGATTTCCGTGCACCAAATTCCCCCCAGACAATTTGACAAAACCTCAGTATGGTAGGAAGATTGGGGTACAAGTAGGGCACTGGACCTCAAAAAGCAGTCACAACACTAGTTTTAACCCTTTAATATATTTACACTACTTTCACAGTACACTCACAGGTGTGCTGACGTATTAACACACTGATAGGCACACAAACCACACACGCCCACAATTTGATATAAATATATATGGTAAATAAATTTTACGATACATAAACACACATTAAATCATTTCATCCAACACATGGTCAACATTCTAGGTGTATACGTAGCAAGATGCTGTAGTTTGGCAAGTTCCCTGTAATGATTAGCTTCTTGATGCCGAGGGAATTTTCTGCAGGCCAAAGGTTTTCCAAACCACTCAAAAAAACAATGAAGTTACGATTGATAGATGTCAGAAAACCTAGTGGCTTGTGCTTTCACAGAATTTGAAATGCACATCGTACAGCTTTTGGAGGACCGTTCTGCAGCAGTTCTAATTAACATTAGACTTAAGGCCAAACTAATCGTTAAGCTCAAATCACAATACTCTATGATCTGTATATCCACGAATGAGTGTGTGGACATACAGCTGATGACTGGAAATATACCATTTCCAGTGAAGGAGATCATCAAACTTTAGAATCTAGCTCATGTTTTGAACTCTGTTTTAGAAACAAAGTTCAGAATAAACACTTAAGCCAACCACAGATTTCAAAGCGGACTGCTCGGCCACAATGTAAAAATTTTACCTTCGTAGATTAAAAAAGAACAACTCATTGACCTACTAATGTGCTTCAACTGCTATCATATGGAAAGCCATCTTACGAATTTTGCCCAACACAGAGTATCGTTGGATATTAAGAATATTCAGAACATCATGATTAGCCAATATTGAATTTCTGAAACTAAAACATACCTTACCTATGGTTGTCATTCACCACCAAAAGACAACTTCACTTGTCGAATATGAAACTGGCTCACTAGTCGCACTGAACAAGTCACAAGTCATGAGCAATTTAGCGAATGGACACATGTAACATCAAGTTTTCCTCGAGGGAGCGTTTTAGATCCGTTTTTTTTCATCATCTACCTCAACGACCTTGACCTCGGAATAATGAACAAAACTAAAAAGTTCGTAGCCAATATGAAACTTTGCCACAGAGCGTTTAGTGAGCACGACCGAGTAACCATTAAAAAAAATCTCTACCGAGCATACCAACTGATTAAAACCTAGCAAATAGGTTTCAACAAATATTCAAGAAATATTCTCATTAGAGCTAAAAAATTGAATTTTCAATATAGAATGAACGAAGCACGTTCTGTAACAGTGGAATAACAAAAAGAACTTGTATCACTATCGCAGAAGAGATCAAACATGACAAGCAAGTAGTAAAAATGTTTAAAATGTGAGCAAAATTCAGTTTCAACTACAACTCAACGAATATAATATTGTCCCTCGACTGCATGAAGCACTAGTCGGACTACATCTGGAATATGCAGTCTGCTTTTGACGCTAGCATAAAAGCATTCTAAAGCACGCAGAATAGAAGAGAATGAAACATCCTGAATTTAAGTACGTATCTTAGACCAAATCTCTACTCAAGTCGCTCATGCTTTCACAGATTTAAGTACAGTAAATGTCAACGTCCTGCAAGTAAAAAAGTTTAAAACGACAAAACTGTGTGGGATAAAATTAGCAAAATTAAAAAAATATAAAATAACTGATATTTATTGGAGCATGTATCTATTTCACAGAATATTTTTTCATATACATAGCTCTCATGACTTGCAAAATTTAATTTCAAGAATGGTGCGTTACTCTAAGAAGCGGTGAGCAAAATTTGTGGAACTTTTTTCCCAGACGATGAATCGATTGTTACCGTACAAAGAAATTGCAGACGCATTTTTAATGCTAAAAGTCCTTTAAAAAAGTTTCATAATAACAATAGCTACAGAATCCATGTACCCAGCTGACCAGAAGTGAATTGCTGATCATACTGAAGGAATTTTTTCGACACCGGTTAATTTTGCATGATGGTCGTACGTACCGTGACAGCCTAGATTTCCTTTTCTAGATCCTCTTTTCTCTGTCCTTTAAAAGGGAATTGTTTGCAATGCGATGCCTGATACTTTGACAATATTAAAACAAAACACCGTTTAATAAATAAATAACATGGGTTCAGAGATGTTGCGTAAATTATTGAACAGAACTGTTAAAAAGCCTCATATTCGTTTGAACAATGTCATAGGCCTCTTAAATGATATTAAATTCCATACTTGAAACGTAAATAAAACGTCAAAATATGCTGTGTCATTTTTAGCAATTCAAATACTTTATTCTTGATATTTTTATCGTTATTGGTGTCTTAAAATGGTACATTACACGTGCCTCACTCTGTAATAACCTACTAGAAGATGAACTTTCCTTCTTGATGGAATTAAAGATCAGCGCATGATTTCAATTCAGTGCAAAGAGCAGAAGTCCACAACCTCAACCAATATATTACAGCAAATCTGCATCAACTAAAAGAAATCAGCGCTTAATTGACCTCACGACTCAGAACGGATGGCAGGGTTGCGGTGAGTACAGAGCACATAAGAAATAGAAGCTTGCATTTACCAGTCACTTTTCCTGACTCTGACTGCAACGCGTCTTCCTCGTTGGGGTTAAGGGGAAGTGTGAGGGTCAGACCCCCATAATCTTATGGAGTACAGTTGTGCTACAACACTACGTATGTATGGACCATAATGTGAATTATTATAGCTTAGTAGCTAAAACCACAAAAATCCATAGAAGAAAGTTCAAGCTTGCTTGTCCAGTCGGTTCTAGTACTCTGTTTCGCAACAACTCTTCTTTTTCTCTATACTTCCATTTCATCTGAGTTACCTTCTACTATCTTTGCCTACTCCTATTTCTTTTTTATCTTCAAATTATAAGTTTGTGCTTCACAGTAATACCAAGCCTAACCCACTTCTTGTCACAAGCCCAAATCCCTGACACCCCTACACTTCTCGCCCAAGCCCCGGCCTGCAGGCAGCCCAGCCCGCTTCCAGCTCATCCATCTGCTTCAAAGGCCCACCAGCACCGCGCCCGATGTTCCATCAGCACAATTACGGCAGCCAAAAATGTGCATCGCCGAGGCCGCTGCCTATATGGATAATTATTATTTATTATTCATAGAGGGTCTTTTTTAAACGCTGAGCAGAAGCGGCAGCTCAATAAACGCCGAGAATTGGAAGAGGGGGCTGCGGAGTGCTGCAGAAAACGACTTGTCGATACTTGGAGACTCGATTTATTTAGCCCTTCACTGCAGAAATTTTTGAAAGTGCTTAGAAATGTTTCTAAGTAACTATGATGTAATAAACAAAGTGAAGAAACTTCAGCAATATATATATATATATATATATATATATATATATATATATATATATATATATATATATATATATATATAACCACACGTAGTTCACCTCCAATTACCTCTTTTGTACTGGATGAATTCGTCCTTTCCCTGTGTTCATTATAAACTAGTCCCAATAAAAACCCAAATGAGTACGAACAATGCTGGAATACATCCTTTCGCAAACGTGAAAAATGTTTTGCAGTTTCAATAATATCGGGTCATTAGTCAGTGTTACACGTGTGATACATAAGATACTTCCTTTACACTTAATGTCACTGATTCATGCCCAGTCTTCTGGTACACTTCCAAAGTACTCTTATCTCTTATGCTAGTATCTAACATTGATCAAATAAAACAATTAAAGAACAATTTAAGAATTTATCATTGACATTTCTGCCCTCACAGAAGCTGAAGCAAAAAAGCAAACGAAAAGGAAAATTTTGAATTATCATTTTCATTATTATATTTCCAGTTTGACAACCGCTTGGGAAAAATGCAATCCTGTAGGAAATTATATCGTGTATACTGTTTCATTTAGTGTTGAAAGTCTATAGTAGCTTGCCTCGGTACTGCCACCCCATTAAACTGGGGAAAGAAATCTTATTTAGATATAAAACAGCGGGTAATTTTGCACTTTTCATAGACGACATTTGTCTTTCTGAGTCGTTTGATGTCTTTGAACAATTATTCTTAATCTTTTCAAATCCTGTTCTTGTTATGAACTCAGCAAAAAAACCTCTCCTACTTACAATAACACGACGAATGTATGCATTTCTTACCGATTTATGTTCAAAGATTTGTTGATGTTTTGTTGCATTGAATACATATTACTCATCATGTTGTATTCAACAGAATTTCAAATAGTTTCATCGCTAATTTGTTCTCGTTTAAGTTCTTTTGATGTAGTTACTTCATTAGAGTCTTCATAGCCCCAGGATAGCGATGAATGACTTTCCAATACACGAGAACTTGGCTACATTTGAGCTGCCACATTACAGGTTACTTCCTAGGGAGCATTTGATTGTTATGTGTTTGCTTGCTTTTAATTGAACACTTTCTTCCTTATGAACACAATCAGGATGCACGCCCGAGGATAATCATATATTAGTACGTAATTTTACTGGTGTATAACAGATGACGATTAGGTTTAACAGTCTGAAGAAAAAATATACATTGACTTAAAATAAGCGGATATAAGCGGCCTTCATTTCGCTGCATCACCCTTTACAATATTGATGTTGAAGACTGAATAGATCAAGTGAATGTTTCGAGGATAGATGGCTAGAAGAATGCAACATAGTGAATAAGGAGATTGACACTGCTTAAGTGAATATAGTCAATATTACTATACTCGTGTGAATAACTCATAGGACTAATGAGCGAAGAACATGGGTAACATGAATTTGTTCACATGAGTGCAAGAATAAGGATATCAGAGTACTATTGAATCCCTGCAGTGTGAGGTGAAGCGAGAACGTGGATAAAGACTTGTTAATGAGAGAGAAGATAATAAGTAAAGGTAACTGAATTAAGCAGCAACTGCGGTCACTCCTTCATAAGCGTTAGGTTATAAGGCAAGCATAATGAGGCAAGGCTAATGAGGCAAGACTAATGAGGCAAGGCTAATGAGGCAACACTTATAAGGACAGGCTAGTGAGGCAAGGCTAATGAGGGAACACTAATAAGGACAGGCTAGTGAGGCAAGGCTTATAAAGACAGGCTAATGAGAGCAGGCTTATGTCTTCGCGTTGTCCGACAGAGCAACGATAGAGTGTGGGGCTGATGGTTTTTTATTTATTTAATTAATTTAAACGATTGATGGGTATGAGTGGTACCTCATGTGAAGCTTCTCCACCGCTAACGAGGTGAAGACACTATGCACAACAACAATAATATCCACCAGGGACAGTACAATGAAGTCTCTTGTTTTGAGAGTAGCATATGTATGATGCTATTCTATTGAAGAGAGCAGCATCCTTTACATGGGTAAAATGAAAGTGTATACTATTCAAAAAATTCTAAAACAAGGCAGGAATGACCAAAGCTAGTGTCTGAATAGATGTTTCTCTCGGACATAAGGAAGTAGCTTCAGTGTAAATGAATATAAAATTAACGCACGCAGCCGTCATGTGCGTCGCATTTGAAGGATCTCAGAGAGGTAGATGGCAGCTCACCTTCAGTCCGTGGCCTATGTTGGCCATTGAGGAAGTAGGTACCCACGGACACTCTGTTTAGGAACAAATTTGTACTTCTGTCGCTTAGGAGGAACTGTTACTCGTCAGTGGCTATAACTGCACAGCTGCAGTGGCTGTAATGACCGCGCCTGCCCAGTAAATAACAGGAATCCCAGTAGATTACTGGGCATGACCAGCCCTCACCCAGGCGCCCAGCACTCATCTCGCGGTCCAGATGCGCAATCACAAATCTCTTCAATCATATCTCCACTTCACGCATCCTCGTATGATGAGCGTGGTGGTTTGTTCAAGTCTGAACTGAAGGCGTGAGTGTTAAGTGCAGCTTTGCTAGTTTAATGAACCTAAATACGACTTGTGTTTTTAACAGACCCTACATTAAAACTATTTTTATTTATTTCAAACAAACTGGGCATGGACTTGACGCAGATATTTATGAATATATATGTTAGCTTAAACGTATCAGCGTAATAAGTGAGTTGCACATACAAACGTTTTAACTTCAACGTAAAACTTATACTTAGAGGCACGAGTATCGTCGGGCGTAGAGGTATTCTTCCACCACTAACAACGGTTCATTACTTTGCTCAAAAGATCTTAAAGAAATAATAGAATAATCGTAGAGTAATTGTAGAATAATTCTATAGTAATTGTAGAGTAATCGCACCATCATCAGTTAAGTTAAATCTTTTGAGGTTGCAGTTCTGCTGAAAGTAAAAGCACATTTGGAAAAATCTCCTACCCAAACTTCCAATGCAAAATTGACTACTACTACAACTATGCATCAATATTACTAACTAGTATTAAGTGAAGATTCTTACTTTCATCCTTTCTGCTTCTCTAAACAACAAGTATGAACCCCAAACTTTATTCTCAATGAGTTGCGTCAAAAATTATGAAACAAACTACCTGATTGCATCTATATACATTTTTTGCCTAGGCTGCTAGTGTAGTTTTTGGGAGGGGTTCTAGTGCGGTAAAGCAGTTTCCAAATTCAGTGTTTTCAAATTTTCCAGACGAAAACCTATCGCATGGTAATTCATTCATTAACGTATGTACATATGCGTGACTACTCACTAAGTACAGGCAAGAGCCTATCCAATTATGTCTGTATTTAGAACCCTTGCATCATTTGTAGATTTTATGTTGTGTAACTTCCACCGCCTGCTAGCCGTCACTCCATCTAACTCCACTTCACCAATCGCCACTATACCAAACTCCATTCCACCAAACTCGACTCTACCAAACTCCACTCCACCAAAATCCTCTCTACTAAACTCCACGCTACCAAACTCCACTCCACCAAACTCCATTCCACCAAACTCAACTCTACCGAACTCCACTTCACCAAACTCCACTCTACTAAACTCCACTCCACCAAACTCCATTCCACCAAACTCCACTCTACTAAACTCCACTTCACCAAACTCCATTACACCAAACTCCACTCCACCAAACTCCACTCCACTTAACCAAACTCCAGTCTCTAAACATGTTTCATTCATCTTCCATAAATGATGAGTATAGAAAGTTCGTCATAACCTCTGGTATGGAGAGTTTGATATTCTTGTGTCAATAAAAATGAACACTTGCAATTTATTTCATTTCACCACCTACCATATACGCATCACAATTATGTGTTCTATATTCAGCAGTCGATGTATAAATGCAAGTGAAAGTAGTTACACTAGTACTAAGTGCAACTATGAGTATTAGGATTAAGTGAAACTAGTAGTAATAGTGTTCAGTGAAGCAAGAACTACCAGCGCCAGCATTAAAGGAAACTAGTGCGAATATTCATTTTAGACGATTGCCATTTCAACCTTCAGACTACACAATGCTTGAGCAGCTCAGTGTTTCTACAAAATTATTACTAAACGTCAATAATTCATTCTATTAAGAATAGTCAATATTACTCGAAGTGCTCAAATAATTTGCCAAATTGGAACTGTTTCTGCCGCTCACGCCGTACAAAAGAGCTAACTCAACTAGCCTCGAGCATTACATTAATACAAGCTTCTTCGTACGAATAAATCAAGGTAAACTCGACTCTCGAGCTGAATTTAAATTAACGCTGTTGACGGGGCAAGGAAAACAACCGGAATTTAAACTAACATGTTCTGAAACTAACACCATAAACGCTTCATAAATCAAGGTAAACGCGACCATCAAGATGAAATAAAGCAACGTTAAAGGATCATAGCAGACAGACCTGCACAACAACCACCTACACGAACAGGTCCAGCCTCTCCAGATGCGTCTTCCGCACCTCTCATCACCTCACCGATCTGCCGTAATTGTTTCCGGCCTCGTAAATCTCGGTGTGTTTGAAGAAGAACCATTGCCGCCAAGTGGAGTGGGTAGAGTGGGCAATTATCGGTGCGTGGGCAGGTGTTGCCCTTGCAGCAGCCCTCGCATGACCGAGTTACCTGACCAGGACGCGTGGAAACAACCGCCGTGCGCACGACTGCAATTGCCTTGACCTGCAATCATTTTTTCGAACTAAGTTGTCGTGTTTTATGTGGAGGACATATTTTACGCTCATTTCTTCACTAAACATAAGCCCTATCAAAGCTTACCTGTCAACAGAAAATGTATATTCTGCTAACAGAACGAAAATGCCACGGTGTTTAAAATTGGTTTGTCTGCTGCCTCTTTAAGCTTCTTCAAACTGAATTAGACGCCTTAAAATAAGGCGTCTCATCATCAATTAATCTGTCTATTATAATTATGATAAGTTGTTTTTTCACTTGATTATTCATGTGAGTAGATATTCTATGACTTCATGATTGGAAAAAAATTAAAGTTTGAACACTATCTTATATGACTTCATTTCACACTGATTATAACTAGTACGAATATGATTATTCATGCGCTACGAGGCTCCAAGCCAGATATTAACAAAAAAGTTACGCATAAATAACAAATATCCACGTACGATTGTAAGGATACATGAAATGTAATTAATATATACGTACAGAAATAAAGACGCCTTGAAGAGCACAATTATGTAAGGAATACATGGCACAGTGAACGAACCAAGACACTTTAAAGAAACGTTTTTCAGCTTAGCGCTACTCTTTTTCATATGTATACACTAAATGACCCGCATATTGCATTTTAACAAGTGAATACTTCAAAGTTTGCTCACGAAATCAATGCAGAACTTTTGAATCAATAAACATCAGTTAAAATACTGCACAACTGCCCACAGTGCCAAACAAGTTGATTTAGGCATTTGAAATTAAATAAATACATGCCTGATATCTCTATTTAAATTAGTCAGACCAAAAATTTGAAAAAAATTCTTTATATTGAGCAAGTTTGGCTTCATGATGTCCAATGCAAAGGATAGTGTACTTTCTTTTTTTCTTTAGATTTATTTACCCACATAAAATTTAACTCAAATGATCACAAAAACTTGTCCGCTTATAAGGGATGAAAGCCCAAGTAACCTTCATCAAATTTTAATTCTAGTCCCCCTAACCCATAGATCACAGAAATTACAGCCTAAAAATGGATTTAATATTACATATATGCTAGTCGTTATAGTAATATTACCCCGGATTATTTATTTTCACTGAGCCAAGAGGAGAAGCTAATCCAAGCAGTCATGCAGGAGACACCTGTTTCATAACTACTGAAATGACGGTTGGTAAATTAACACCTCGTTGTCGTAATGTCGTTTCATTAAAACGAAAATGAAATCAGGCCTTCCAGCCGTCTATGACAACTTCAAAGAATAGCAAAAATGGAGTTAAAATATTAGTATACACACATGAACTTGAAAATGAAGCTAGTATGACGCTCAAGTGTTTAATGCTGACGGATTTACTTGGCAGTTTTGGTAATAATTTTTTGTTGAAGGCTTCCATTTCGTGCAGGTGTGTTTCATGTGACAGCACCTCTCTCCATGCACAGCTAATTGCTTGTGCTGCACTGCATTGATGCACAGCAGCTTCAACTTCAAATTAAGCAATTTTGCTAAGCATTCATAATATTT
>VCRD01003078.1:4154-18234 GCA_006783055.1 Trinorchestia longiramus
TTATAGATTGAAGACAATGTTGGAGATGCTGTTGACTCTTGCAGACTTGTAGACTAATGTTGAAGACGATGCCAATGTCTCTCACAAATGTTGAAGACCAAAGTTATATGTTGCCGTTGCTCTTCCTTACAAATGCAGACTGATGTTCCTCGGATGATGATGATGCTGTTGTTGACTATATCTTCCCTTGAATTGAACATGTTGATGACTCTTCGATGAATTGTTTCTTCACAGCTTCTTCTTTGAATTATTGTCTCGCCGCCAGTAAAGATGAATATACTTCCGATGAGCGTTGACGGCACAACTTTGCCGGCTTTAATAACATTAAACTTGCTCTTACACAAGAGATGCGCTGTTGATGATGGCTACAATGTTTAACACACACGATGAAACACTTTAAGATGCCGCTAAATTTCCCTCTTATTACGGTGCCCCTAATTTCCCATATGCCCTAGGGGCCTAGACTTAGATGCGTTTCCCAACACCCTACATCGTCGATGAGATCTAGTTCCCAACTCCTCCCAATCTCTCGCTTCATGGCCTTCTTATACAAGCTTACCCTTTTTTTGTTATTCATTTCTACTTTCTGTCGCTGCGTCTCAATCTCCCTACCTCAACCGCTCTGTTGTGCCTATGAGTCAAAGTCTTGTGGAGCTCAGCATATTTCTCGAGCTTGCGTACTTAATAATTGAACAATTAAATGTGCATACGGAACAAATTAATTAAATGGCGTACAAATAAATTTACGAAATTTACCTTGTCGCTGACCTCGATCACATAGAAAATAATAAAATTAAACTTGCTCTTACACAGGAGATGCGCCGTTGATGATGGCTACAATGTTTAACACACACGATGAGACACTTTAAGATGCCGCTAAATTTCCCTCTTATTACGGTGCCCCTAATTTTCCATATGCCCTAGGGGCCTAGACTTAGATGCGTTTCCCAACACCCTACATCGTCGATGAGATCTAGTTCCCAAGTCCCCCCCATCTCTCGCTTTATGGCCTTCTTATACAAGCTTACCCTTTTTTTGTTATTCATTTCTACTTTCTGTCGCTGCGTCTCAATCTCCCTACCTCAACCGCTCTGTTGTGCCTATGAGTCAAAGTCTTGTGGAGCTCAGCATATTTCTCGAGCTTTGCTGACCGACCGTTAAGCGTTTTCTTACGCAGCTGTACCGACTGCATCCTGTAGTCCCACACATCTAACGTAGCTGTCGATACATACATTTTACACATCGCCCCGATACATGAAAACCTATGCTTTACACATCGCCCCGATACATGAAACCTTATGCATATATCATGAATCTCATGACAAGAACTAGTGTGCTCTAACACACCTTCTTTAACGTGATCTATTTTTTATCAATTAGTTCTATGTCTTTCAACTGGCCACTTATGATTCCATAAAATTTCTCTTCAAATGAGCTCTGAATTGTTTCTAATTGAGATGCAGGGTTTTCATTTATTATATCCTCTCTTGTCTGGGCATTATTTTAAAAATAAAGATTTCAGTTTTGTAATAACTCGTCAACATACATGTTACTAGCAGCATCATTTTCTTCTACTGGATTGGAGATATTTGCATGACTTTTATTATTCAAATCAAAATTTTGCTCATCATCCAAGTATTTAAAACCAATACCTGGAGGACCTCTTATATCAGATACAGATTTATTATTTATTTTGTACCACGTATATTAACTCGAAACATTTTAATAAATTAAAATCTCAAGTATGTATATTTTCTCGAATTTAGTGGCTAAAGGATTGCTGACGTGTTCGGTAAGCATTTTAATTTCATCTTTCAATATTACATTCTTATCTGATTCATGCTGTAGTGTCAATGTTAGCTAACTTCATTTTGGTTTATAATAAAATGATGTTTTGTGAAAGATGTTGATGAATGTATTTTACATGTTTTAAGTCTGAATTAAGATCTTGTATCTTTCTTTTTGAAATAAATGCAGCTCGCAACTCTATAATAATTTCTTGAAACTCTTTGAATTTTTCTTGATGAGTTGATGCTATGCTTGACTCAAGATTCTTTATCTTAACAACAACTTCAGTACTAGAAGCTGCTAGTACTAGTATTTTCCTCACAACAAGCAACTTTGTGTTAACTTCATGTGTTATACGAGTTTCTAAACCATTAATCTTGTGTTTTATTTCATTAGTTACGATAAATTTTACTCCTTGAATCTTTATTCCATTTCATTGAGTAATATAGATTCTAAATTGTTAAGTTTGACTGTTGATTGTCAAATTTTTCAGAAAGTTCGTAACTGAGGTTTTCGAAAAATTCTGAACTGAATCTCTTTTAGAAAACTAAACTTGCAAATCATGTTTCAAATTATCAATACTTGAAATAATTTATTTAGTTTTATTTCTAATTGTGAAGTCCAACTAATAGTTTCATTTCTAAGTGTTTCAGTCGAATTTTTTACAGAATTTAAATTACACTCTACGATTAAATTTTCAATTTCTGTTACATTATTTATAAGTTCATTAGAATAACTTCCGAAAAATTCGTTTATTTCTTTCCAAGATAGTGAAAAAATGATTTAGTTGTATAAATATTAGAGCCAGACATTTCTTAACAGAAAAAAGTTCAAGTGTTTTTCAGATGCTATTTAAAAAATGTAATACCCATTTTTATAAAGATCTAATGGACTAGATTGAAAGGACTCACGTTCTAAACGCATCAATATTTCTAAACACATGTGTTCGGAGATAACGTCTCCCACTTTTTGTACTTTGTAAGTCGATGATAATTTATCGTATTTACTCACATACTTTTTAAACTCCATAAAAAATTCAATCCATAGGTATCGAAGTAATAACATTTTTATTGTAGCCACGGCGGTCGAGTGGTCTACGGCCTGTCTCATGTATCAGGTCTCTGCTTCGTGCAGAAAGACTGCAGGTTCGAAACCCGGCTATGAACACGAGTTGTTTTTCGTTGTTTCTTCGCGCTGTGAGCTCGCACGTATGGGTAAGGCTTACCGGGTAAGCACTCAACACGCCCATGGACACGCCCATCAAACCTCCCGGGATCGTCGCTTGGAGCTCACCATCACCCTTACTCTTAGAATGTTAACCTTAAGGATTTGAAACACCAATGTACTAATGTCTATGTACTGTGTACTTGATCGGAAATAAAGTTGTTTTTTATGCATTTTTATACCAACAAGTTTGATGAGTTTCCATCCCTTCATCGACATTTAAATTTAAAATTCTTTGTTCGGTTTTCAAATGTTTTCAGGGAGTGTGTCTCTCATAAAAGTACCTTTTACTTTTGGTATTGTTAATACTTCGATGTAATTTAGCAAATCATATTGAGTTAATGGTTTGAAGGGTCTTATGTTCTTGATGGTTTCAAGTAAAGACCCTTGCCGCAAGTTTTTTGCAGGTGTTATACTTAAACCTGACTTTTTTTTATCTTCCATTGCTTTATTATGTCTCATGGTTTCTGCTAATAATTTGTCATTAGCTTTTTTAATAACGGCAGACGCAATAGCTGAAGCTTATCCGGCTAGTGATCCTGCTGTTCCTAAAGCTCCAAGTAAAGCAGGAATTGGGGATAAGAAACTTCCTTTTTTAGCTGCTTCTTTAGAAACAAAAGAAGTTTAAGTTTTTTACAAACTAAACAACTTCCTTCAACAAGTATTTTATTACTTTTGGTTTGAACATATTATGGATTTTCTGTTTCAGTTTCCTTTTTGCAAATAAGACTATACATCAAATTTTAACAATAAACTCAGCTTCTATTTTAAGGTCAATACTACTATATTTGGTCCGCTCATTTTGTTTGCTAATTTCGAACGCGAATGTACAATATAAATATTTATTATCTCTATACCCAATAGAATCCCCCTGCCGCTATGGTTGACGTGGCTAAAATTACGACATGGAACTTGGGTACCGACCAATGACTACTATAACCAGGACGTGCACCGCCATGTAGCCGACTACAGTAGCGGAGGCCAGTTCACCGCGCTCAGTTAACCCCGATCTGTCACAGTGTGAACATTGTCGTAGTCTGTCGCTCGGTTTGAATCGGACATTGTTGTTTGTTTCGAGGCACATTGCTGCATTTCTAAGTGGATACTGTTTGTTTACAAATTTTATTGTTATTTATATGTATTAAAAATGCCGAACAAGTGAAATCCCTCCCAGTATCTTCAATGTGCCTGCTTCATGTCTGCCATCTCCAAAACCTGCATCTCGCCCGGCGAAAGTGGAAGACTAACAACTGAGGTATTTTTTTCAGAAGGATAAAATTACTTCATTTGATGCTTTCAAACCTGAACGTAGCCTGCAGAAGCAATACAAGAACTTGATTATTTCAAGATCAAAAGAAAGGCTTGTGTGTTTGTTCATGACTGACAAGTTCAGTGAGTGCAGCCTGTCTGTGATTGTCGAAAACAAGCCCACTTTGTGTTCCCCACTAACGCTCAGTGAGTTCAAGAACGGCATTAGTGTACCACTGTTGAAGATACTTCATTCCAACAATGGTTTGAGATCGTATACGCAGTCTGACGAAACTGTGGGCTTGGCAGTGAACTATGACATCCCGTTTGACAAAACGATCCAAAATGTTGTCACCCTTCAAGCTCACACGTCAGTCTATGGCGACACCGAGAAGGAGAAGAAGTTGGTATTTTTGACGTCTGTAGGAACTTTTATCACAGAAGCAGTTTTCCATGAATGATTATTGTTTTGTTCTTCAATCATACCCGAAGTGTAATTATGAACAGCTCTGAGACTTTTTGGTGCTGCCATGCAAACGCAAGCTGCAGTACATTACTTCATCTATTGACGAGGACCATGTGCTGAGGAAAACATTTGACAAAGTCCAGACTCTGCAACAGAAGAATGTGTTTCTCTTGGTAGATGAAGTACAGATTCGCCCAACTGTTTCAATTTCTGATGGGTTGCTGCGTGGCATATCCGAGAACAACCGAGACTGCAAGGCCACTTCTATTCTAATCACTAGGTAATTGCAGTGCCACAGCCAAGCATCCTCTTGACAACGAGCGTGTCTGGTTTCTCCTTTTTGACACAGTATATCTGCTAAACAACTGAAGCTACATCTGCTAAACAACTGGATCCGCAACAACTGGATCAGTGAGAAGGACCAGAAGATCAGTCTTGACAATGAAACACGGCATCATTTGCAGACGTCAAGGAACTGTACGAGTCAAAGAAAAGCAGTATTCTGACGACTCAAAGCAGTATTCTGTCAACCCCTCAAATTTGCTGTCAACCCGTCAGAGAAAGATTAGCAGAAGAATGCAGTCCTTCAGACCTCTGTCAAGAAGGCCCGGTTGGCTGATTAATCGCTGCAGTTTGGTAGGTTTTTGCTTCTATGTCTGTTTGTTTATATGCGTGAATGTTTGTGTGTTTGGTAGTTTGCATTGGAAAAAGTTTAACTATAATCAACTTGTAAAGTCTAAATCTGCAGCGACTCGACTTTCTATAAAGTGGCCACTAAGCTCATACAACAATACATGTTAAGTCCGGTTAAAATTGGTATTTCAAAGCATTACAGTGCTTTAAACCATTTAAAATTCATTGTAAAACCTTATTATCCCTTCTATTGCTTGAAAGAAGCAATTTTTGATCAATTTGTCCGATAGAAAATGTTATGTTACTAAGAATGCAATGGCGTACGTTACCGTAGTCAGCTACATGGCGATGCACGTCCTGGTTATAGTAGTCCATGGTACCGACCCAAGAATGGGCCAGATGGTTCGTTCATATCGCTTCATTCTATTCTAGAACAATTTTCATCAGACCTAAAATCAGTTAGGATATTATAAGCTATAACATAATTACTGTTATCCAAATCAATTTGTAAATTGTGTTCAGGATACTTTTCATAATACAATTGAATATATACATTGGTTAAGTTACTGTTATCAAATATTCTGTTGTTTGAAACTTGAGAATTTTTCTTTCTAGTTTGAAATGCTTAAATAATCTATCAAAGTCTTTGAATTCCTGAACTTGGTGATGATGTCCAATCTAAATATTAATGACTAGAATTGACTTTGGTTTGTTCCAATTGTCGATTAAAATGAGCAATTGGTATGGTGATTTCATCCTTTATTTGATGATAAAGCTTGATTTTATATACATCGTACAGTTTATAAGCTGGCATCTTCCAAATCAGTCTTTTGATAGGAATTTTTCCATCAACTACTTTATCGTCATCATTTGCATCTTTCTCATTAGTTTCGAATAGAGCATTAGAATCATCGCCTCTTCCCAGAGTTAAATTATGCCTCACTCCATAAAGCATTTTTGTGTAATTTTGACAAAATACGAACGCATGTTTGAGAGGAATGACAGCTCTAAAATTACCATCAGCTAAACTCAAATAATAAATACGCTCATGAAGACTATCATTTGATTTATCATTTTTTAAGTATCCATGCTTTACAAGAAATTCATATTTTCTTTCGAATTTCGTTGATATGTCACTAACCCTTTTAAATCTGTTGCAATACTAGGATGACTGTATCCTTCAATTTCTTCATCTCCAATTTGATAAGAAACGCGATCAAACATGTGCATCAAACTATTATTGATTATTGTTTTTTCCATTAAAATTATAATCACCTCCTCCCTCTTTATTCAAAGTTCCTTCGAAGTAGATGGAACTTCTAGAAGGTAATAGAATCTGATCTTGATTCTGAATAATGATCTTGATATCATTTTGTTCACGATTCAAATCAGTTCCGATCTGTGGTTCATCGAAATGAGTTTCAATTTTTTGAATTAGAATAGAATAAAATAAGGCAATAGATACGAGCTGTTTGCCTCATTCTTGAGTTAATACACAAGTACTATGACGTATAAAGTAAGGGTATCAATCATGCACGTGTATTTTAATCCCGGAAGTCAATTCAAGCACGTATGTGCACTTCACTCACCCTCATGCATTTCAGTCCCGCGCATTTATCTCAATCATACACCGGCCCAGGGAATTAGGGATATAGAGTTGTACGTTAAAATACTGGGGGGTTCGAAATCCAATTTTGTCGAAACAATTTTTGAATGTATTCACAGTGCCAGCAGAAACGATGTTTTCGGGCAGCTGGTTTCAAGTTGCGGTAATTGTAACGGGAAAGAAGTTCATAGCTTGGGATGTCTTAAAATTTCTCATTATTAGATTTTGGCCGTTATTTCTGGTTCGCATGTAACTATATCTTTCCAAAAGCCCCTCCATGGTAACATCGTTAAATCCATTGAGATACTTATAGGTTTCAATAAGTTCTTCCCGCAGTTTTTTTTGTTCTAGGGAGATAAGTTCAAGGTACTGAAGATGTCTTTCGTAGCTGAAATTGCGGAGTTCTGAAATCATTTTATTGACCTACGTCGATTTTTTTCAATTTTATTAATATCTCTTTGTAGGGTAGTAAACCAGAGTTGCACTGTATATTCCAAATGTGGCCGGACTAGAGCTTTATAGAGCGGTGATATTATGTTATTTGACTTGTGTTCAAAGGTTCGTGCAATGAAACCAATAATCCTATTAGCATTTTTGATGCTTTTTTCAACTTCTTTGTTATGTTTGAGATTTTTAGTGATAATGATGCCTAAATCTCTTTGTTGCTGGACTGCTTCAATGGGTGTGTCATTCATCGTGTGTTGGAAATGCCGGTTATTTGCACTGACATGCATTGCTGAGCATATATCAATGTTGAAGGTCATTTGCCAGGTTTCGGTCCATTGTAGAAGACAGTTGAGGTCGAATTGCATGGTTACTCTGCCCCTGTCGGTGAATGCTTTGTGACAAAGTTTCGTGTCATCGGCGAATATGTTGATTTTACTGATGATTTCAACATCAAAGTCGTTGATGTAGATGATGAAGAGGAGTGGGTCTAAAACACTCCCTTGAGGGACTCTTGATGCTACATGCGTTGAATCACTGGCTGGATCGTGAATCCTCACTCGTTGAGCGCGACCAGTGAGCCATTTTGGTATCCATCGGAAGTATAATAGCTGTCTTGCATTCCATGCACTTCCACTTTGGCCATGAATCTTGTGAGGAACCTTGTCGAAGATTTTTTGAAAGTCTAGGTATATAAGGTCAACGACTTTTGTACGGTCGTATATGCCGTTGATTTCTCCAAAAAAGTCAATGAGGTTTGTGAGGCAGCTACGTTTTACCCTGAATCCGTGCTGGGTGTCAGTGATAAGATTTTGATTATCAAGGGGCTTCTGTCAGTAGACAAAGTTCACGGTGGCTGCTTCACGGTCACCGGACGCGAGCCATAGATAAGACCGAGTATATAAAACAAGGTCGCCCATAGCTTTACGTTCCTACAGTCGCTACCATTTGACTCACTGGTGTCAGGTCTGTAACACCGTTACGGATTAGAGAGAATAAAGCAACCTCTGGAATAACGTTTCATTGCCTTACTGTGCCAATAGAAAATATATATATCTCAGAGAAAGGAGATAAACGGAATAAAGAGAATATGATACAACGAGAAAACGAAGTGGATACACTATAAAGATAACTGATGATAATCGCTGTCACCGAAACCTGACAGAATTGGTGGCCAGTATGGGGACTGGCGTGATCAGCCGTTCAACGGGTACAGATCTGCAGGTCTGTACCAATTTGTGAGTATTTGAATACCCCATGTTTTCTGGTACAGTAGTGAGTATGGCATAATATTCCCAGGGCTGTGTGAACTTTAGAGAATCATAATTATTCCAGGGCTGTGTGAACTCTGAGAACCGTAATTTTTCCAAGGCTGTGTGAACTCTGAGAATCGTATTATTCCAGGGCTGTGTGAACTCTGAGAACCGTATTTTTCCAGGGCTGCGTGAACTTTGGGAATTAAAAAGATAGAAAGAAGAAATCGAACAGAGGAAAAATTAAGGCGTCTTGTGTGAAGGCGACCAGTATAAAGTGCAACAAAGTGTCCCGCGGTGTCCAGCATTTTTGAGCAGAGGTTTTATAGAAAGGTGCATATGAGGCACGCTTCCAATCCGTAAGGCATACTGTAGAACCGTGAATGAGTCGTCACAGCAGTTCTGACGAGGAACTAGAGCAGCCGGACGATTTGCTGGACCCGCTGTTCGAACCGGACGCAACCGTTTCGCTACAGGAATTGGAGACGGATCCAGCACGTCCGAGACGAACGATAAAAGTTCCCCTCCGGCTAAGAGATTACTACCCTTCCCCCTCCGAAAAAATACATCAGGCTGTAGAGCTACCAACGGAGTTAGCAGAGTTAGACCAACGTCCAGGAGTCAGCATCACCATGAGAGAGCCACGTCGCCACCGGCCTCGCCACCGGCGGGATCGAGTCAACCTACTGTACCTGCCTTCAGCAATAAACGACCGAGCACGGACAGATCGAGCACGTCCGCCCGTAACGCTCAACAAGTGGTCACATACGTGCCCACACCAGAAGAAATACCTAAGTTCCGGGGGTTTCCAGTTACAGGTGACCCACCCGCTCCCAGTGGCACCCCAAAAACGGATATTAAAAAGTGGTTGGATGTCATGAATAACTACTTCGATTCTTTAGGTATTACAGACGACTTCACGAAGAAACACAAAATTATCTATAACATCAACAAGAAGTACGGCGATTCTCGACGTGTGTTCAGTAAATATTTAAATAAGCGATATGAGGGCATAAGTTACAATGAAATCTGCCGCCAGCTAAAGGGCTCGTATGCCACCGGTTCACATAAATCTTTTGTCGATAGCAGCAGAGAGGCGATGCTGGCCATTCGCAATGCTGTGTGCGAGAAGAATAAAATAGGTCTAAATATGTCTGAAATAGAAGAAGCCATGGACCGGATCGTTGAGACATTCATGTCAAGACGGGGCTACGATGAGGATTGTGAACGTCGCCCCATGTGTGAGGTCTACCATGAGATCTTAGCAGCCTTTCTAGTAGCCCAACTTCTCAAATGCAAAGTACGTGAAGATACAATTTTGAAGCAACGAAACGATGAACCGCTGCCGGAATTTTATATGAAGATTATAAAGCATGTCACAAGTACAGATAAAGATATCTACGCGGCGAGGAGGCACGTCATGGTAGCAGGAGAAACGGCAGCAGAAGGTTGTGTCCTAGATGTAGAGGCTCCAAGTGGTGGTGCGCATGAGGACCGCACCGAAGAAGTTATGTATATGCAACCAAGAAACCCGAGGGGCCTATGGCAAGCACCATACAGAGGAATGCGGGGCTGTTTCCCCCATAGAGGAGGATTTCAGTCGACATGAGGGAGCTAGCAGCCAAACAGAGGAGGACGTCCGCTGTCGAGAGGAAGAAGTCAGCCTGAAACTTCATGGCGAGGATCGTCATCGCCATGAAGGGGACAGCCGCGCGGAAGAGGCTCAGGGCCTCCGCTTGGGTACAACTACTCGCCTGGAAGAGCAGGGAGTGAGAATGACCAGCAGCGTTGCTACGAGTGCAACAAATGGGGACACTTGGCGAGGGATTGCATGAATAGAAGAGCACCCGCCAACCGAGTATACTGCGCGGAAGAAATGAATTATGAAGAGAAATATGACCACTGATGCCGTTGGTCAGGCGCTACGGAGCCAATACGTAAGAAGGGAAATTGTATTGAGCAGAGTAAAAATTGTACTGAGAGAAATTTAAAACTTGAAGTGTCAAGTACGGGTAGCGAGAATAACAGTAGCGTAGGGTCTGAGGCCTGCCACCGGGAAGGTCGTACCGATAAACTAAGTGATGTAATAAAGGGTAACAAGGAGAGTCAGAATAGGAGCACAAGCGCTTATAAAGACGAGGTATTGAGATTAACTGCAGAAATGTTAGACTTGAATGTACGAGTAAGTGCAGGCAAGAGGCCTGGCACAATCTTGAATGAGAGTAGCTCAAGCCGAACGGGTACCCGGGAGAAAATAAACGAGGCTAAAGTAGATGAGGTAGAACAATGTTCTGCAACGCTGGTGAGGAAGTGTATGAAGAGATATAAACTCACAGCGATAAAGTACCAGGTAGAAAAATCTAGTATGATAGTGCGACACCGATGATGTGCACAAGGGCCGTAGTGAGCGAATCATGTGGAGACCCACAGTAGACATTTGTGTAAATAATAGGATGATAAAAGTACTGGTGGACACGGAATCTACAGTAAAGAGAAAGGGGGTGAATACGCCAATAAACCCCAGTAATATGAGAATTAAGAGCGTGACGGGGCAGTCGATAGCAGTAAAAGGGAAGACAGTGGTTACCCTAAAACTCGCAGGAGGAGTACAGAAAACGGTAGAAGCCGTAGTAGTAGGTAATGACGCAAGAATTCAATCAGAAATTTTGATCGGGACAGATCTACTGTGTGATAGCGAAGCAAAGATTGATTTCTCGAGATGAGAGATGACGTTTTTAATACGAAATTGAGAACTAACGCCACAAAGGCAACGAGTGATGGAGTACGTATGATTCATGAGGAATTATTTGCGTACTCAAACTGATCGGGTAGCCGACGAGTATCTGTCGCAGGCGAACAAAAAGAGTGTTCATCGAACCTTGCAAGTGGGTACGCGCTGTTACTTCCGGCACGTACCCCGAGAAAATAGCTTTCGCAAGCTTAGGGCAACTTTTGACGGACCCTATACGGTCTTAAGCCCTGTCTCAAAGAAACGCTCTTAAGCAACGTCAAGAAGTCCAGATTGACAACATCCTGAGCTGTCGGGAAATACAGAAGATAAACTACAGTACGAAGTCAGTTTGGTCTCTCGTGTTTGCTTAAAGGAACATCCTGTCCAACGGGATATGAGATGTACACAGTGCAGCTTTTTAAAAGCGCCTGAGAAATTCTTTTGTTAAATGTCTCATGATTTTAAATCATCAATTATACTCATGGATTTTTGACGTATATTCAAACTAAGGACAACAGGATTCATAGCAAATATAAGTTGATGATCCAGTGGTATCATTTCCACTGTCCATTCCGTCTTTCGAGTGTGCTGTTCTGACCACCATTCAGCAAAGGTAACTATGTTCGAGTTATAATGTACTATATTGTGTTACGTTAAGTGTTCAGTGTGGTATGTTCAGCTTTCATTTGAAGTGATTTAGTAATGCAAATGTGTGATTTAGGAACTGTTGTTCTATTAGTATAATTGTAGCGACATCTGATCAATGCCCTTACACTTGTCTCTAATGGATTCAATTTGTCGATGAGCTTGTCTCAAAATATTATTGATTTTTAGGTAACCTAAGCTATTTGAGTTTTGATGCATTAACGTTGTGTTTGCTAATTAGCGTTTTTTTTAATTCAGATGTACCGTGCACGTCTACTTGTGGCTTTCCTAGGCATAGGCACAGCCTCAGTCTGCATCCAGCTTGGCTATCTTTGGGCTCATGGTCCTGACATGTCTGCTTGGAGGCACTATCTATTGTATTTGCCGTAGATCCACTATCATCCCAGGGTTCAGGCAACAGCAGTCGCGATGTGAGGACCTCGAGCTTCGACAATTAGAGCGATTGCACCTGGTCGATCAGGCAGCATTCCGATTGCAGCTTTTGGAGCCAGCCAAAAACGACGGCGAGCGTTCTGTGTAGCAATTCCTGTCGGTGGGGCAAGCGTTCTGTGTAGCTTCCTGTCGGTGGGGTGAGCGTTCTGTGTAGCTTCCTGTCGGTGGGGCGAGCGTTCTGTGTAGCTTCCTGTCGGTGGGGCGAGCTTTCTGTGTAGCTTCCTGTCGGTGGGGTGAGCGTTCTGTGTAGCTTCCTGTCGGTGGCGCGAACGTTCTGTGTAGCTTCCTGTCGGTGGCGCGAGCGTTCTGTGTAGCTTTCTGCATACATACAGAACACTCATCCTATTGACAGGAAGCTATACAGAACACTCATCCTGTCGACGAGGAGCTATACAGAACTCTCACCCTATTGACAGGAAGCTAAACAGAACACTTTAGAATCTCCCGGCTTGTCGCATGGAGTAACATTCTGAACAACGAGTAAAATCAAGAGGTTTTCAGGTCGAATCAGGTTTAGTTTTTTATGCGTGCTTCATCAGCCAAGATGCTGGGTCGACTATCGCCAGCTTGCTCGACATCGCCAGCTTGGTCGACATCACCAGCTTGGTCGACTGGTGAGCGAATCCACTTGCGAGCGGGAAGACCCGGGTTCGAATCCCGCTGCCGCCATGGTTGACGCGGCTAGAATTACGGCATGGGACTTGGGTAACCGAATAATTATCGAAGTAATTATCCGATCCAAGAATGGGCCAGAAGGTTCGTTCCTATAGCCTCATTCTATTCTATTCTCTATTTTCTAAAACTTAGAATCTCGTTCTCAAGCTCTCCTTTCACGAAGACTTCTTTTTCAACGGAGTAGCATCCATATTTTGGTGAGGAGTCACGCCCACTCTGGTTAGTTCAGCATCGATATACGTACTTTGAAATTCACTCCTTACGCTTATCACGCAAGATAAATCACAAAGCCTCCTGGCAAGGTCCTCACTTATGTAAGGGCGTAAGTTTTTGCCCAACAGGTTCTAACAGGGAATGACATTAGACTCTTGACCGACCGTTATTTAGCACGTTTTCTGCAATTGCGTAACTGATGCAAATCTTTATGTGGCGAAACGTATCTTTTTAACACAATTAATTGAATGCAACAACATACACACGTAATCGCACTAGAGGGACTCTAATCCTCTGAATACATGATATGTTAAAAGATATTCCCAGTACTTCTTTTCAATGACAAGATGAGGATAATGATACACACAGGAGATTTAATATGTGGTATTCTAAACATCACGGGATGGGAAATGTGAGTTATTTACCACATTTTGGCATATGAACCACACGTGATATCCTATTAAGCAGTGCAGTATTGAGGGATTAATTGCTTACTTAATAGTTGAGTAATTACATGTGCACACGGAATATTTTGTTAAATCAATGGCGTTCACAACTTACGAAATTTACCCTGCCGCTACTCTCGATCACATAGACAATAATAATATTAAACTTGCCCATATATTGGAAATTCACTGATGATAATGGGCTACAATGTTAACACTCGCGATATAGCACCTTAAAGAAGCCGCTAATTTTCC
>VCRD01003078.1:18438-69554 GCA_006783055.1 Trinorchestia longiramus
CTTAAAAGGTTTGGGCTGATTCAGAAGAAAATCTGACGGATCACTTGTGGTGTCAAGTACCTGGCCTTCTGGACACTCAATTTTGAAATGATGCAAGATAGCAGCCGTGAAGATGTAAAGTTCCATTCGGGCCAGTGACTCTCCGAGGCACTGTCGGCGACCTGTGATATACAGGGAGTACTGTACGAGTCTAGAAATAGGGACCAGGGATACAAGTGTTATTTGTATGAAGTTAGACGAATCTAGAAAGACTATGGCTTGGTCGTGTAATCCAACTTCAATATTTCACATGCATGCCTTTTTTAAAATTATTGTTAAATCAGTTTTATATTAATTAGTCACTGCGTTTGTGACGAAATACTTTCTTGATAGCAAAACATGCTCAGATGAAAACATGTAACGTATATTTTATTCATTTCGTTCTATGAACATTTGATCCTGTTTATTTGACTTCCAGAAGTCGATATCAGACATTTAAACTCAACAGAGTATGAGTTGCGTACGCTCATCGTACTAACCAGCTCCCACATCGGAGATGATTATTGAATTATATGTGTATAATCAAAATTCTATCTCTATCGATTAAATACATCTGTTGTCAAGTTTTCATTGAATGTTGAAACAAATACAAGGAGGGGACATTGCTTGTTTCAGAAGATCAGGAAGCTGTTCAACTCTAGTAACATAGAAAAATGTAAACGAAATAAGATGAATAAACACATACTTGTATCAATTAAAAATATGTTGAGCTAAATTTGGGAAGGCATTTAGCGTGAGGAGCAAAATAATACAACACGTTGATTGAATCACCAGATTGCACATTTATAGACCACGTACAATTACGAAAATTGAACTATATTTAAACAACAGTTTAAAAAGGTTATTAATATATTTAAAACCCACAAATATTTTACTGAAAACTATACAAAAACAAGTAAAATCAATACGTGAACAAAAGTTTACAACACATTTCAACATGTACATACATTAATACTTCGTTTCATAGCCCTTATTATTAATTATGGCATCGAGACGTTTTGTAGTTCACTACCAGTTTTTAAAGGTTTCGGGGGGTAATCTTATTCCCTTCTTCAACGCAAATTTCTTTGAGTTCAGTGATGTTATTGGGACCTCTTTTCTGAATCTTCAATTTCAATTCCCTCCACAAGTTTTTGATCGGATTCATGTCCGGAGATGGACTTGGTCATTCTAAAATTTTGATCTTTTTCATTCTCAACCATTCCTTGGTTTCGTTTGCAGTATGCTTTGGATTGTTGTCTTGTTGGAATTTCCATCCACGTTTATCTTAACAAACGAGCTGAAGGTAGGAGTTGCTCTTCCAATATTTCACGATATTTCCAGCCATTCATGGTTCCTTCAATGATGTGAAGTTCACCTACCCCTGATGAGCTGAAACATCCCCACAGCATGATTGAGCCACCTCCAAACTTAACAGTGGGTATGGTGCACTTTGGTTCATACTCTTCGTTTTGTTGCATCCAAACATGGTTTGTGCTGTTTCTCCCAAATAGTTCGGTTTTGGTTTTATCTGACCACAGTAATGAGTTCTAAAACGCTGGTGGTTTGTGTAAATGGTCGTTGTCATACTTCAGCCTGGCCTTGACGTGACGTTTCTGGAGAAGAGGTGTCGCGTCGAGGAGTGCGGGAGCGACGACCTTCACGGTGTAGTGCCCTGCTGATCGTGTGTTTGCTGGCTTCGATCCATGATCGAAGCCATGATAATTCTTTACGAGTATTTTGAGGCCTCTGCACTACTGGTCGGACCAATTAGCGAGCAGCACGGTCGTTAATCTTCCGTGGACGGCCAGTTCGAGGCCTGCTGAGAGTCGTATTCCGGCATTTCCACTCACGTATTATGGTTCCAATCGAGGCTAGAGGAACACACAGTTGTGCACTTATCTTTCGATATCCCAAACTTCCATTATGGAGCTCTACAATACGTTTGCAAAGATCTTGGCTGATGTCCCTATGCTTACCCATGCTAACGACCTATCAGAAGTAGAGCTGCTGTATCAATGACACGTTATTGGAGATGAGTGCTGACGAAAGTTCAGTTGCCAAATGGTAGAATGTATTAGAACCTTCTGGAATAATCGTACAATAATTTTCATTTATAATATCGAGGAAAAAGTCGGGTATTGTAAACTTTTGTTCACGTATTTATTATACATGTTCCTGTATAGTTTTTCTATTAAGTATCTTTGAATTTTAGATACATTATTCACCTTTTTATACGATTGTTTATATATAGTCCAATTTTCGTAATTGTACGTGGTCTATAAATGTGCAATCTGACGATTTAATCAACGTGTTGTTTTATTTTAATCCCCACCGTATACTGTTGGAACTCTTACTGAATTGTTCTCAAAATTATAAATACATATCTTCATGTATTCTGCACCTCCAATTCTGAGTCTTTCGAATTCTCGTATCTTCTAGCATACCGTTCCTATTTCTATTTTAATAAGAAATATAGAATAGAATAGAATAGAATGAGGCTATAGGAACGAACCTTCTGGCCCATTCTTGGGTCGGATAATTACTTCGATAATTATTCGGTTGTTTACCCAAGTCCCATGCCGTATTTCTAGCCGCGTCAACCATGTCGGCAGCGGGATGTATATAGTATTGCATCAAGCACAAAACTGTAAGCCCAAAGCTGGCAATGAATGCAATAAAAGAATTAAAATATGACACTCACCCAATGAAAACGGTAGAAAGTTGTCATGTTTCGCTTTGAGACGCCCATTTTTATCAAGAAAGTGTTCGGGATAGAGTTGGTCAGGCTTCTCCCACGCAGCCCCATCTCGGTGGCATATTTCTGTACAGGCCACCACCAGCGTATCCTGGAAAGTTTCATTCTCTGACCATCTCAGCGCATATGGATATCCATATGTTTGACATACCGAAATTATTTTTTCCTTTCATTTTCAATATGTAACATTGTTGAAGCAGTAACTCATTTATTGAATCCATTTGAACGATTAATTATTTAACCTGTTATTGGATTCCTTGGTTATTATTAATTGAAGCTTCCACTAACTATTGAGGTGATGAGTTTGTGATTTTACCCTTTATTTCAATTCGAGGTGCGAATCAGGGCCAGCCATGGAAATTTAGTCAGGCATTACTGTGATACAGTAAATATCATCTCTAAACCTTATGGTATTAGGCAGTGTAACATATGATGTGCTGATTACATGGAGTGCACTCGTATGTTTGCCCCATACGTTAAAAAGGCTGTATCGTAATGAAGAAACAAACAGAGGAAAAACCATCATAGTTTTCCTGTTGTTAGGGGTCTCACAATTCACTGAATAGAACTACCATGGCAAATCTGCATCTTCCATCTGCTGCAAATCGAGTGAATTCAGACAATTTCCCGATTTTTGCACTTGCCGTACACGGGTCGTACTAGAAGGAACTAACAAGGGATACTATATTTTCTTTATGTAGAAAATTTTAAAATATGTAGATAAGGAGAGGTTACAAATTATCTCACTTGTGGGATCATGTAGCCTTCAAATGAAACATCTGCTGTTGTTCTGTGAAAAACCGAAGTAGGAAGCACAGAGCTCAGTCGTTGAGCATCCAGGATCACGGCATTCAAATAATGCAGCCTGCACACATACAACCATTTGTTTACATAAATCATATAAGGTAAATAGTATTTTGGTTAATCCAACTAGAAGCATAAATCTTAATGGTATAAAGTAATGATTTCTAATGGAAATAAAACAGTACATTTTTTCTAAATGATGTACTCGTACTTCATCACGAGGATAGTCTGATGTATACATGTCCGGATATCCTTCATCACACAATTGTAGTATATAACCTGCAAATAAAGAGTGACCTGCACGGAATCTTCAGCTCACGCTACAATAAAAATGCCTTCAACCTGAACTAATTAGCGTTCAGAACGATCAATGAGGTTCGATGAGACGCTATAGATCCTTGAGATTAATTAGTTCTACCCTAGGGAGCGTAGAATGAACAACAATATTCCTGCATACAGTGCACATGATGTCTGCAACGACATTGGCTCACCAAAGAGCAAGTGAGGGCCTTTCGTCGAAAGATATCATTACCATCGTCTTCAGAGGCCGACCAAAAACAACGGCCCCATAAATAAACACTTTCCCGACCCTTTACGTTCAAGCAATTCACAATAAAACTTGGGCAAGAGTGACTAAAATCATTGAGGACCTACAGGAATTGTCCGAAAAGTAATGTCCGTGATTTTATTGTGGAGGCACTATATGTTGCAGCACGTTCGGCCCGGTTTATAATCGGTAAAGAGAAAAGTCAACTCACGAACGCATGGTCGCTCACTATTTCAGTAAGACGCTCAAACGTCTCCGTGACTTTCAGCATCCGGACAGTAAACACAAGCTTTTCTGTAAAACTCGTTTTCATTTCCCGAGTAAGCAGCAATGTAGGGCTCTCCGCAACAAAGGATTACCATTGTTTAGTGTGAAGCTCGCAAGTCCGCAGTGGAAACTTTTCGTATGATAAGACAGCCTTTGACGATGATTGATTGTAGGAGCGACAACTCTACCGGTGACACAAAACCTGCTTAGAAGATCGTGAAGAGGTCATCGATGAAACCTGCGCTGGACAGCCATCAACGCCCACCAACAACAAAAATGTGAAGTATATGAAAATTCTTTTTAACTCTGACCGTCGTTTTGAGTGTTCGTTTAATAACACAGAGATAAAATATCCCAAAAATTACGGTTCACAAGATTCATCGCCCCCGGCGTGACATTGCAAACGATTGGAAACACCATGACAACGCGCCAGCTCACACCGCCTTCCTTGTAGCCCCTTTCTTGGCCGATTCAAAGGTAGTACTGGTTCCTCAAGCTCTCCTACAGTCCTGACGTGGTTCTCCTCGAAATCTTTTTGTTTTCGAGCTTAAAAATTCGAATGAAAGTACACAATTTTGCGACAGTTAACAAAATCAAAGAGGCTTGCAATAAGATTCTTATACACATTCCCCAAGAGGACTACCGTGACGCCTTTGATGCCTTAAAATCTCACTGGAAGCGATGTATTGGCATAGGAAGAGAATATTTTGAAACCTTTTAATGTGCTGTAAAAGTTTGATTATTAATTTGTATAATCAATTCATTGACATTACTTTCGGACAAACACTGTATTTAGTACTCGTATATTAAAATTCTAAGCTTGTAAATGTTACATGAGTTAACATTCCTCTTCCTATTAGAGACACAAACCCACACATTCCCTTGAAAATATAAAAAAATTCAACCTGAAGGCTTCAATTAACTTCGATGCAAATTAAACTATACACGAATTCAAATTACGATGGTTATTATGGTAGGGATAGCGATAGCTGCTCTAGAATAGAATATAATAGAATAGAATAAGCCAATAAAAAAGGGCTGTTTGACCCATTCCTTGGCTGGAACCAAGGACTACTATAAACAGGACATGCACGGTCATATAGTGGACTACGCTAGCGAAGGCCAGTTCACTGAGCTGAGTGAGCTCAGTTAGTCACCAACTGTTACAGTGCGAGCATTGTCGTAGTCTGTCGCTCGATTTGTATCGGACATTGTTGTTTGTTTCGAGGCACATGGCTGCATTTCAAAGTGGATACTGTTTGTTGACAAAGTTTATTGCTAATTATAAGTATTAAAAATGCTGAACAAGTGTGGGGTAGTGAACTGTCGGGATAATTACAATGAGGAGAACAGGCACCGCGTGTTTCGCCTACTGAAAGAGCAGTCTGAGAGACAGAAGTGGCTTGATGTTATTCCACCTCGTGAAAACTTTGTTATTGATCCAGACAAGTTTTTCATTTGTGAGATACACTGGGGTGCTGACCCACCTTTGATCAAATTACATAGTGGTTCTATGCGACCTGGAATCCCTCCCAGTATCTTCAATGTGCGTGCTTCATGTCTGCCATCTCCAAAACCTGCACCTCACCCAGCGAAAGTTGAAGACCAACAACTGAGTCATTTTCTTCAGAAGGATAAGATTACTTCATTTGATGCTTTCAAACCAGAACGTAACCTGCAGAAGCCGTACAAGAACTTGATTACTTCAATGTCGAAAAAAGGCTTGTGTGTTTGTTCACAACCAACAACTTCAGTGAGTGCAGCCTGTCTGTGATTGTCGAAAACAAGCCCACTTTGTGTTCTCTACTGACGTTCAGTGCGTTCAAGAACGGCATTAGTATCTCTGTTCAAGACACTTCAGTTCAACAATGGTATGAGATCGTATACGCAGTCCGACGAAACTGTGCACTTGGCAGTGAACTATGACATCCCGTTTGACAAAACGATCCAAAATGTTGTCACCCTTCAAGCTCACACGGCGGCCTATGTCGACACCGAGAAGGAGAAGAAGTTGGTATTTTTGACACGTCAGTTGGAACTTTTATAACAGAATTAGTTTTTCTTGAATGATTGTTTTGCTCTTCAATTATACCTAAAGTGTAATTATGAACAGCTCAGAGACTTTGGTGCTGCCATGCAAACGCAAGCTGCAGTACATCACATCATCTATTGACAAGGATCAGCTGCTGAGGGAAGCATTTGACAAAGTTCAGACACTGCAACAGAAGAATGTGTTTCTCTTGGTAGACGAAGTACAGATTCGCCCAACTGTTTCATTTTCTGTTGGGTTGCTGAGTGGCATGGCCGAGAACAACCGAGAATGCAAGGCCACTTCTATTCTGTGTGTTATGATGAAGTCGCTGCACAAAGGACCTAGTCTGATGATTTCTGACACCCGTCCACAAGCTGACGGCAGCATACCAGCTTGAGCGTGTGAAGTAGGCTGCAGCTGCTGTTGAGAGGGCAAGTGGACGTGTCATCAGGTGTATCACAGACAACCACAAGGTGAACGAGCAGTATTGTAAGCTGTTTGAACGACTAGGTGATTGCACTGCCACAGCCAAGCATCCTCTTGACAACGAGCGTGTCTGGTTTCTCTTTTTTGACACAGTACATCTGCTAAACAACTGGAGCTAAACAACTGGAGCTACATTTGCTAAAAAACTGCATTCGCAACTACTGGATCAGTGAGAAGGGCCAGAAGATCAGTCTTGACAATGAAACAACGGCATCATCTGCGGACGTCAAGGAACTGTACGTGTCAGAGAAAGGCAGTATTCTGACGACTACTACACTCAGTCAATTTGCTGTCAATCCCGTCAAATCTGCTGTCAACCCCTCAGAGAAAGATCAGGAGAAGAATGCAGTCCTTCTTCAGACCTCTGTCAAGAAGGCCCGGTTGGCTGACTAATCGCCGCAGTTTGAAAGGTTTATGCTTCTATGTCTGTTTGTTTATTTACGTGAATGTTCGTATGTTTGTTTGTTTACATTGGAACAGTTAAAGTTAAAGTGGCCACTTAGCTCATACAATAATACATGTTAAGTCCGGCAAAAATTGATATTTCAAAGCATTACAGTGCTTTAAATGATTTAAAATTCACTGTAAAACCATATTATCCCTTCTATTGCTTTGAAGAAGTAATTTTTGATCAATTTATCCAATACAAAATGTTATGTTACTAAGAATGCAATGGCCTCCACTAGCGTAGTCCACTATATGGCCGTGCACGTCCTGTTTATATTTGTCCTTGGCTGGAACCCAAGTCCCACGCCATCTAAAGTAAAAGCATCAATAAATACATAACGTAAGTCAATTCAGTCACGGATACACTTTACACTGACGCATAGGCATTTAAGTCTCGTACATTTATCACAATCATGCAGTGACCCAAGAAGTTGGGGACATAGGACTAGTACGTTATAATAATGGAGGATTCGAATTCCAATAATTGTGTTGACAATTTTTAAATATGTTCACAGTGCCAGCAGAAACGATATTTTGGGCAACTGGTTCCGAGTGGCAATAATTTTAACATGAAAGAAGTTCATAGCTTGGGATGCTTTGAATTTTCTCATTATTAGTTTTTGATCGTTATTTCTGGTTTGCACGTTACCGTCTCTTCCGAAAAGCCCTTCCTGGGTCACATTGTTACGGCTGTTGATATATTATACCTATAGGTCTCAATGAGTTGTGCTTACAGTCTTCTTTGTTCTAGGTAGATAGTTTAAACTGTTGAAGACGTCTTTCGTAGCTGTGGAATCAGTTATGGAATAATTTTCGTTGTTTTACGCTGAATTTTTCCATTTTATTAATATCCTTTTGTAGGAAAGGATACCAGAGTTGCACTGCATATTCTGAATATGGCTGGACTGGCGCTTAATAGAGCGGTAACTTCAGGTTCTTTGACTTGTATTCAAAGTTTCGAACAGTGAAACCAATAATCTTGTGCGCGTATCTGACTCTTTTACTTGTTTGTCATGTATGAGAGTTTCAGAGACGATGACACTTAGATCTCTTTGTTGCTGTGCTGTTTCAATGGGTATGTCATTCATCGTGTTTTGGAAATGCCGGTTATTTGCACCAACGTACATTACTGAAATTTTATCAATGTCGAAACTCATTTGCCAAGTTATGATCCATTGTAGAAGACGGTTGAAGTTGGACTGGGTAGTTACTCCGTCCCTTTCGGTGAATGCTTAGTGATAGAGTTTCGTGTCATCGGCAAATTTATTGCTTTTACTGATGATTCCGAAATTGAAGTCGTTGATGCAGATGATGAAAAGAAGTGGGTCTAAAACATTCCCTTGAGGGACTCTTAATGTTACGTGCGTCAAATCACTGGTTTGATCGTGAGTTATCGTTCGTTGAGTGCGACCAGTTCGTCAGTTTCGTATCCATCGGGAGTAGTTACCTTCAATTTCATGCGCTCTCACTTTGGCCATGAGTCTTTCGTGGGCAACCTTGTTGAAGGCTTTTCGAAAGTTGAGATTTGCAAGGTTTATGGCTTTTGTACGGTCGTACATACGGTTGAGTTCTCAAAAGAAGACAAGGAGGATTGTGAGGTATTTACATTTTTCCCTGAATCCGTGCTTGGTGTGAGTTATAAAATTTTAGCCGTGTTGTAATAAGGCTTTGAGTAGTCTTTCTATTCTTTTCTGATGACAGATGCTAGATTAAATAGACGATAGTTCTTAGGTGTTTGTTTGTTCCCCTTTTTGAAAAATAGAAGTTACATTTGCCTGCTTCCAATCCTCCGGAGCTATCCCTGTTTCAAGAGATCGAAGGAACATCTTTGCCAAGGGTTTGCTATTTCTTTTGGCTTTTTCTTTGAGTATCCTGGAAGCAATTCCGTCGGGTCTGGTCGACTTACATGGGTGTAAAATGTTGAGCTGATTTTCTACCTCTTTTACTGTAAGTATCTGTCAGGGTTCCCTGTGGATTTAAAGCATGAAATTGCAGGATTCCAGTTAAGTTTTTGCGAGTGAACACCGAAGTGAAGCATGCATTAGAAATTCTGGATTGCTTTTGTTGTCTGTTTGAGTTGAGCCTTTGGAAACGATCACTGAACCAATAGTGTTTTTTTGCATCATCCTAGTTTGAAAGATCGACGTAGAAGGGTAAATTTTCAATCTGTCGCACTTCGAGCTGATGAAAGTTGATATTTCTAAGTTTTAGAGTCTAAATTTGTCATTCTAGTACTTTTGAAAATATAATGAAACTTACTCGCATGATGTCATGTAATATTACTCACATTATGTCGTGTGACTTAATTATGCACGGACTTTCATAAAATACAATAAAAGCACATTTCAGGATCATTGCCACTTCTGCGAATTTTATGACTGGAGCTAATATACTCGTGTAGGTGAAAAATTACAGAGGAACATTTTCTTTTCTGTAGATATAAATTATTTAAGAGAGCAGTAAAAGCCGTCTTGAACACATACCATCTAGATTTTTGATGTGGAATAACAACCATATATGACAATCATCATGCTTTATACGCAGTCCAGAAGCAACGCCTGCAACAACTTACTGCTCTTTGTCTGCAAGAGTAGGTAGTCGATCTTTAGGCACAGTTTCATCCAGAGTTTCGTGAATTTTTGCCTGAATCTGAAAAATTCTGCATTTTGAAAAATTGTGCAATAAGTGCATAATATTTAAGTAATAAAAAAGTTCTTACACCTTAGGGCAGGGACACGTAAGATAGTCAGTATCCATGGTGCTTTACTCTTCAATGTCAGCGTACGCAAATAAAGTGAGTACTCTAAATTGGATTCCAAACCCTGAGCTTATTAGAAGAAAATGGTTCCCGAGGGTGAATCATGTTAAATTGAAGGTTTGTAACCAGTATTACAGCTAGTTAAATCCTATTAAGACTAAGATTTCTTCTGACTATCCTTTGTTTATTTTTTCAATGGGGCATCAGGCTGAGGGACCCAATGATTATTGTCCTGTTATGATATGATAGAAGCAATTCCTTGAACAAAGTGTGTTCTGTAACAGGCTATTACCATGACCTATGAAATTTTCAGATGTATGATGTAATAACATGTTCATGCAATGAGAAACTATTTATAAGTAGATTGAACAGAAAACACTGGAAAAAGTGTGTTATTATAGTGTACCTTTTTACTACTGAGTTAAAGTTTTAATTTTTTATTTTCTCCTGTATTTTTACAGGGTCTGATGAACTAACTGTATTTACGATTTCATCTATCATCATTATCATGATGAATTTCATTATTCATTTTTAATAATATATGTTATATTACCTACACCTAAAACTGGCATAGTACTCACGTCAGGATAGAGCATCATGTATAATATAATCCAGCGGATGGTTGTGGCGACTGTTTCAGAGCCAGCATAGAGCAAGTCGAAAATGTTGGCGATTAACTCCTTCGCTGCACATGTATAATCTTGATGTGAGAAGATTTTTTATGAAACCTACTGAAAATATGACCTGGTGATTAAGTTACTTCAAGAGCATGATCATCCTTTAAAAGGTACTGATTAGACAGTAAATGTGTAACTGGAATATTGAGTCATTAGCTGTAATGTAATTCAATATATTGTAAGATTTTCGGTATATGTCACGTGACGAGGTACCTAATTGTGTTCATAATATAATAGATTGTTCACAATATGTCACCAAAATTATATTTTGATTATAGAGTCTCCTAAAAAAGAATCACCACCTGTATAGCGTACCATTGATTGCTGGTGAAATTGAATAATTCCCGCTTGGACAACAACTGATTCATTTTACACACGTATAAAACTATGAAAAAGTGTTCATTTCATGCTATTGAATGCTAGGTTCCCTGACACTGGTACGGATTAAATTGATGAAAGCCTGCCCATGGCATATTGCATGTGTTGAGCTTCATAGCAATTGAGAACACTGAATAATGGCCAAGTGAACTGAATCATTTAATTTTTCCAAGTTTGTTTTTTCATGAGTTTGTAATAGCGTCTGATTTTCAAGCTAGTGAACGAATCGTTCAATCTGAAATGAAATGATCGAACCTGAACAGTGAGTTGGGAAACTATGAACAGGTGAAATCAATATTTAATTATACGAGTTCTTTCACCGTCGTTTTCGATTAAGAATCCTTTCGGGTCTCGTTCTGGGTGTAGGAGTGCGTAGTGGTCGATCATGTCCCGTGGGTTCTCCGGATCGAGCGATTTTAAGTGTTCTCGGATGAGGACCTGGAGAAAAAACTCATTCATCAAAGTTTATTCGAAAGATCGTGTTTAATATAACCGTGCATGAATATATCAGATTACTGAAGACTAGAGCAAGAAAATATATGTGGTGCGGCTGCTATGAAAGTATTTTTATAACATATGCCTAGTATTGTCAAACATGTTTCCAAAAGCTTAATGACAAGTTAAGGCATCCATACCAAGCTATCACATACTAATTATTAGTTAATTGTTCTAAACATCCTGTTGATATCTGCTGCGTACGATATTTTACAGTGAATAACGGATAATGCTTGTTTTTTAAAACATGTGTCTTCTTAGTGAACGCTTGCGTCATTCTTTTGAGGCACGTATAAATTATATCAGGTTGTATAAAAAGTTCTGTTCGTTTTTTGAGTCCAATTTAAGGACATCATTACATCAATCTAACTTATAAATGATGCACGTGTAGCGATTTAAATCCCTAAAGTAATATTTCTTCGTTTTTTATTATGATAATAAGTAGCTATTGTTGGCCAAATGTACACTCCAAGTAAACGTACATTAGGTATATTTTACTGTATAAATTTCAGGAGAGCAATACAACAATTTCACCGGGAAGATCTTTCAAAGACATTTATGGAAATGATGTGGTGAATAAAAAGACCTGTAGAAGATAGGTTTCACGTATCAAAAAGGATGACTTCAGTCTAAAGAACGAACCAAGAAAAGGACGCTCCAGAGGACTCAATTCTGAGGAATTGCAGGTTTACATTGATGAAAACCCTGCCAGTACAACTAGAGAACTGAGCAAGCAGTTTAGGTTATCATTTTGCGATACATGGGCACATGCCTCACATTGAACTCGTTGCCGAGTTCTCTAATTGTACTGATAGGGTTTTCATCAATGAACGCCTGCAATTCCTCAGAATTGAAGGGTGGACAGCACTAGTGGACTACTTGCATATTTTCCTGTGGAAAATATAATATATTTTCCACGGGAAAAAATGCAAGTAGTCCACTCTCGTGCTGTCGCTAACACAGCGCTGACAGAGGCGATTACGATCCAGTAGTTTCCTATATGTAGGGTGGACAGCACTAGTGGACTACTTGCATTTTTTCCCGTGGGAAAAAATGCAAGTAGTCCACTAGTGCTGTCCACCCTTCAATTTGAGTCTTCAGGAGCGTCCTTTTCTTGGTTCATCCTTTAGACTGAAGTCATCCTTTTTGAAACGTGAAAACTATCTTCTACAGGTCTTTTTATTCACCACATCATTTCCATAAATGTCTTTGGAAGGTCTTCCTGCCGAAATTGTTGTATTGCCCTTCTGAATATCATACGGTAAAATATGACTAATGTACTTTTACTTAGAGTGCACATTTGGCCAACAATAGTTACTTATTATCATGATTTTAAAAAATCTAAAAGAAGAAATATTACTTTAGTGATTTGGATTGCTACACATCCGTCATTTATAAATTAGATTGATGTAATGATGCCCTTAAATTGGACTCAAAAAACAGCCAGAACTTTCGATAAAACCTGATATGTACTCGAACAATACATTTTTATGTGGTATGGATAGACTATAAACGACAGTGTTTGACTGCAGGGTAATCAGAAAATATTTATAAATATTTCATTATACTACACGGTTATGATATAATAACAATGATTACCTCTGATAATTTGTGAATTTCCTTTCCGTATTTGAATCCAACATCTAGTTTGAAGACTTTATTCATGATAAATGTGGGTAGTATTTTGAAGAGAAATGGAAACACTTCCAGTATCAGAATATTTCCTTGCACGAAGGATGTTATCTTGTTGAAAGTTTGGAAGTAGTGGATGCCTTCTTCATCTTCACTGTCGTACCGTTTGCCTGTAAAAATTTAGTGTTAGAATTCTAATTAATCTGAATACTGGAGATTTTATTTATTAATAGGCTTGGGTTGTGGATAATTTTATAATATTCAGTTCTACCCTGAATGAGTTGAAAAAAAAGACTGCCTCACATATAGCACAGAAGGTTTGAACAATGTTACTCAAAAAGAACATCGTGATTTCTAAATAATCTATCATACATGAAACGGAAAACATAAATTGTAGGATTCATTTACTCAAATTCCCTTTTGCAATTCAAAATATGCAGTTTAAGTTCCGTTTAATATCTTGTTTTGCATCTTATGTCATGCCGTAAGTCTGACACCTTGCAGTTTTGTTAGCAGTCCTTATGTATATCCATTCAAAATGGTTTCCTAACACACATGGTGGATAGGTATCCAATGCAAAATTGAATGATAGTGATTATACTAGGAAAATTTTGCATTTGTCTTCATGGGTGTGAAATTTTGAGCCAAAACGGGAATCAAAGTTATAAAATGATGAAATGTAGGCCTGTGAACTATGTCGACCATTGTATAAGAAGCTGCTCTATAAAGTTAGTTACTGGAGACCACAATGAATTCAATTGGTGAGTTTTGACATCTATACAGTGATCCCTTAGTTCTCAATCAAAGTTCTTTCTTTTTGGAAAAAACGAATTTCTTCAAGAAAAAGTGATGTTCAAATACTCCTCAGTATTTTGATGCATTGGTTTATTATGCTCACGTATTTCAAAGTTTTACAATAATTGCGTAGATTTAAGAGATGAGCAATTCACTTATTGTTGTTGATGCATTCCTTTTACAGGGTTGTACGCACCTGTGTAGATGCACGTATCGTTGCTGTATTTTCAAATAAGCGATAACTTTTATCATTTATTTAAAAAGAATTTTGTATAATCTCTTTTGTAGTTCACGAAGAAAAAAATTGAAAAATTCTTAAAACCAGCTATGTCATTCGTTTCAGTTTTCATTGAAGAGTGTTACGTTTTTTACTGTATTAACTCCATAAACACTATAATTCATTTAAAAAACGTACCATTCAAATTCTAAAACAAAATGAATTGTCCTCGAATAGTTACAACCTTCAGGCAGATATTGAACAATGGATAATTGCTGACCCGACTGCTATGGGAATTAATTCTTGAAGTTTATTCCAATCCTAAAATTTCATACCACACAAAGTCATTCACTGTGTATTGAACATAAACGCGTTTTTCAAATTGGTTTTCTAGTCTATTGACTCAGATACTCCACGGCCGTACTACGCATCATGTTGTGCAGTATTTTCACTCAAGCTATTGACATACTTAAGACTATTCTTAGGTTCTAAAGTTAACATTTGTTGTAAGCAGTTTGTGGCCTAAATAGATTTATACTTACGTGCAATGGCAATGCCTCGTTCATTACAATAATTGCAGGTTAGCTTCAAAACATTCAAACTTTTTACCTTCCGAAGTATTGTTAGAAGCGTATAATGCAAAGGTCATACCATGTGTGTTTTAGTTCAATGTACTATTTTATTTTCATAAATATCTAGTAATGTTACCACACGTTTGCAATTTTACTGATTTTTTCCCTACTCTTTGCGAACGGTATAACTTGAGGTCACAAAATTTAAGCACTTTTTGTGCAGACTGATGTGTTTTATGCAGCCTTCATTTAAGATTTTTATGGAAGAATTGTTCATTGTACTTTAACAGCATACTTTCAAGTTTAATTATGTAAACATAGAAATATATTTCTGAGCCCTAAATAACTTGAAAACCTCCTCACTCGCAGTCATTTGCCAAATGATGTTCCCAGCAGCTAAATTGATTATAGCTTCCAAGAGAACCGGCTTGTTAACACAAGATTTCTCCAGATGCCCGATCAACATGGTTGCCTCAGTCTGAATGCAGTTTTCGAGAGCTGTCTTGCCCATCCCGAGCTTTCCAAGGCAGGTCAATAGAAACGATCGGTTTCTTTCCCAAATGTCTCCGTCAGTGTTGACAACACCTGCAATGATGAAAGTCATAGTACGAGTAATACATTCCAACGGAAAGAGAATATAATGAGGTTTCTTTATAAATTTTAGTATTCAATTCTGTCAAAAGGTTTTCAATTAAGTTGATGTTAGCAGATATTCTACTTTTTTCAAAGAATATAGGGCTCCCAACAATGTGACTGTCTACGCATAACGTACAAAGCTTTGTCATGCTTACTGTGCAAGACCATTTTCAAGCTACTCGTGCTCTCATTCATAGATTGTTTTCGATTTTTTAACCAGTATTTTCTGTTTGACATAAGATGCGATAAGCCGAAATTATTGTCTTTCATTGTCTCAAGCAAAACGTTCATTCAATAATTTTTCATTCGTGACTTAGCGTTTATTAGAATATACGATGTACCTCTTTCAATTTAATATGATTTTTAAGAACTAGTCGTACGTATTTCAACGAGGTTCAGTTCAAACGAAACGTAAGAAGAAACTAAATGATAACAAAATAAAGCCCCATTGGGTAATGGGGGAAAAGTATTGTATCAATTTGGCATTTATTTCTACAAAAAGTTAAAAAAAATGATTCGTACCTTTATCTTCATAACACTGATTTACTTTGAGGATGCCTTTCTGTGACCGTCCAGTGATGTCAGGGTGCTGGAAGGCCTTCTTGATTTGATGGTAGTCGGTCAGGACGACCATAGGCAGAGAACCCCATTTAGTCCTGATGCGGGGACACAATGCCAAAAAAGTCCGTTGCCTATATGAATATTCAAATATATGAAGTACCTCACAGAAAAGTGACAGAAGAAATTTAAAGTCTTCAGAATATCCACAGTCTTGAGCGCAAGCAATTGAATGCAATGTAAGTGTAGAAAAAAGTAGAAAAAATTGCTTTAAAGGCTTACATACCTTGAATGCAGCTAAGAAAGCACGATTATGGTTGTCAAATCTAAGTCAAATTTAGCACACACTCTCCAAAAATGAAACATTATTGTTTCTACATATGAGTATATATTCACAGAGCGTACTCACGTAAAAATACTTCCGTAATTTCCTTTCAGTTTTCTCATGTGCTCAGTTAAGGGAATTTTACCGGTCGGAAGGTCACCAAAAACAGGAAGTCCATATGAACCTGCGTGAAGGTAAAACTGTGTTCAAATTCTTCATGTTTTGTATATTAACAAAGTTTTTCATGTTCTGTATAACGTCACGAGAAAAATTTTTCCACGTCAGATTTATCACAAATATTATTAAACTAATATCGTCATCATTATCATTATTACAATAAAATTCAATCAATATTGTAATCGTTATCATAAATTTTAGACACCCAATGAACCAGCAAACCATTGTCAAGGGTTCAAGAAACATGAGTCGTATTCCATAGTATAAGTTTCATTTATACATTTTAATCAACTTCATTTTTTCATGAACTCAAGACACCTTCTTAAATTTAAGTACAAAAAAACACAAATAATTCTCTATAGGACACAGAGTAATGCGTTTTCAGACTCATATTAAAAAAATTATACCAATAAAATGCTTTTCAGATCAAGTTTTGTTCATTTTAGCATTCCCGACCACGAATTTTGATTCTATTATTTCGAACACTTTTAGAATTCTTAATTTTGGTGTTAAACATTTAACGAGCTTAAGCGCAATAAAAAATTGAACACGATTTGATTGTTAGTACATGTGGGAGGAAGAAATATTCCCACATGTTAAAATTCTTCATTTATTAAATTCCTGATGAAAAAAATGGGATTTACCCGTGCTGTATTAGCACACATGCGGACACTAAGAATATGCTAAGGAAACTAATGAATTATAGTAAATTATGAATTTTCATACAATTATAAATATTTAGGGTTGAAAAAGTATTTCTAAAGAAAATTCTGATTTTAGATGACACGAAATACTGTTTGGAGAAGGTTTTGTTACTAGAACTTTCTTGTTTGTTTTAATAATTGTTATCAGTAGTCACCTTGAAATGTTAAAATACTAGATGATTCATCCAACAATAAGATATCATGCAGTAGTGTCGTAATAATGGTGAAAGGTGAAGAACTCACAAATTCCCTGAAAACCTTGATTATTGAACACTAGAAAGCAGGCAATAGTTACAGGAAAATATCAGAGAACGTTTGAATTTCCTTTGCTACTATTGTTTCATTCATTCAAAGATATAAAATATCAGGAATTGTTGAAAACAAAATAAGATCTGACTCACCATGCAAAAAAGATCAAACGAAGAATCGAAAATTACGCAATGATCACCAGAAAGGGGTGACAAGAAAATTTATTTGCTTCAGTGACTAGTGTTACACTACGAACTATCAGCAATGAACTTCATAGGGATCAACTGAAGTTATGCCCTTTTAAAAAACTCCGATGTTCACTAAAACGTATAAAGATACTAGTTTAAAATTTGTTTCTGACTATAAAAATTGACCTGATACATTCTGGAAAATGTCTTATGGACAGACGACTCGAAATTGATTTTTTTTGGACGAAATTCACGTAGCGATGATGGAGAAGAGATGGTACAACCATTGCGCCGAAGAACACAATTCCTTCTGTAAAATTTGGAGGTGGCAACATCAAGGTGCAGGGGTGTTTTTCTGTAAATGGCGCTGGCAATGTACATGTGAAAGACGGTAAAATGCACGAGAAGATGTACCAGAATATTTTGAACAATAATTCACGCAATTCAGTAGAAAAGCTTCAACTCCACGAATGGTGACTTTTACAACAGGATAACGACTGTAAGCACAAGGCCAAGTCTACCAAAAAATGGATTGTCACCCACAATCTAAAATTACTAGAATGGTTGAGCCAGTCTCCAGAATCGAACAACATTTAAAATTTGTAGCATTGTTTGAAAATTAAAAGTCATTCAAGAGCTCCAACGAGCATTCCAGATTTGAAGGATATTTGTGAAGAGGAATGAGGCCAAATTCCTAAAGAAACATGTAAATCATTGATTAAGAACTATATGAAAGGATTGATTGAAGTCGAACTGAATCATGGTTACACTACTAGGTATTAAATCATGATTATACGTTATTTATATTCTGTACGAACACTTTTTACGCCCCTAAATTTTTCGAAGTATGTATAAATTCATTATTTACTATAATTTATGCCTTTCTTTTGAATATTTTATTATGCATATGTATTCAAATATTGTATCAACATATCCCATTATTGTCCATCAGAAATTCAATAAATAAAGAAATTAACAGGTACGATATTTTGTTCCCCTTCCAGTTTATATAAACTGCTAAACTGTCTTTACAATTGTCTTGGAATTGTAAAAGAACCTTTCACTATTCTCTCATCATACACAAGCAGGTACATGATATACGTTACATTTATTAGTGAACAACATTAATTGATATATATATATATATATATATATATATATATATATATATATATATATATATATATATATATATATATATATATATATAGAGAGAGAGAGAGAGAGAGAGAGAGAGAGAGAGAGAGAGAGGGAGAGAGAGAGAGCGAGAGAGAGAAGGTATATAGAGGAGAAAATTCGTATTTTATTTGTTAGTGTGTTGGCACATATGTATTATTTTACCATTTCACACAAAACGTCACATACCAGGAGGCATTGCTGAAGGTTTTCTATTTTTGTACAATACTAGCCCGACAAGGACAAATAGTAAAACTATTTCGAAGATCATGTTTCCTGGATTCTGATACTGAGAACCTGTAAAAATAAATAAATTAATTATCATTACCCAACCAGGCAATATTAAGGCCGATTTGCATAATGCTGCTGTTTAATTAAGCTTTAGGAGCATTCACTATTCAATACACTTAAAACATTCATGAGGGTAAAAATCGATTATATTATTCTATCAACTGTTATTCAAATACATGAAGTTTCACTCACGTTCATATCCATCTAATAGAAAAACAAAAAATATTACTGCACCAATTTCAGGGGGAACCTGACTCACGAACAGGAAGAGTGACCAAAACAAGGTCTACACATATCGTATGTAAGCATTATGGTGTTTTTTTGATGTTGAAGCAGTTGTATTCCAACGTTTAGATTTCTTGACTTGACTCGAACTCGAATATCTTTTTGATGACTCCAGGGATTATCTTTCCAGTGTTCCCTCGGTGCGGCTGGGAGATAAGGAATACGTAAACCTAGCAACCAAAAGTGAACACAGACAAAATAAGCATGATATACATATAGTTTTGTCATCTAAATAGTATTGATTCAATTTTCTCTAATGCTTAAGCTCAGTCTTTGACTTAGTGCTTGAGGGTTTGGGTGCTTGAGCGTTTGAGTGCGTGAACGTACAAAGTGTGGTCTGAAAATCCCTTCGGCTTGACCCTTCTGTATTGAACAATTTGTGGTTAGAAATGAGCGTTCACCAGTGTAGGTTTATGCTGTGAAAACATTCAACCACAGCTGCATGGCTGTGTTTTTATATAGGGAGTGTATGTTCTTGACAAGAGAAGACGAGCGTAAGCGTTTCTGCGGATGAAAGCCCGTCCCTTTTCCTGCCGGTGATTATGGTCGTGCGTAGCGGTTCTGATGACGGAAGTCCGTCGTTTGTTCCGCGGTTAACGTATGTGAGTGCAGAGATTCTGCCCGCAGGCAGCAGATGTGTATCTGTTCAATCTCTGCTCTTTGCTGTGCATCTATGTATTCCAATCGCTATACTGCAGTGCCTAATAAGACCTTGGTTCCAATTTGTAGTGTCTTAATCCCAGTTGTTTGGTTTTCTGATGTTGTGAGCGCTCGTCATGCGCTACAACCTTTTCAGAAAGAAATTGATATTATCTACCATTTAAAGATGAGGTATAATTTTTTATCAATGGTGCTTAATGACTGGAAGAAATGTATAAATAACTAGCATTAAGCCTATAAAAACCTTTTGTGTTATTGCAACATTATCTTCCCCATTATTTTTTTCGACAATTTTGCCCTCCGCTATCATTGAACCGTGAAGGTATATCCTAATTGCGTCCTTCAATTTTACAGTCAGCTTATATTGCAACGTGATATTATTCAATTTCAATATTTTCTTCAGTAAATGTATAATTTTGCGTATGAGCCTTGTGCCTTCAATGGCTGAATACCTTGATTCTTTTGAAAATGTTAAATTTTTCTGTAAATTAAATGAAATTGACCGATGCAAATATTACATTTTTCAATCGTTTCATTTTATGAAGTCGGGAACTACCTATTGCTGTCAGTGAAATATATGGGATTAAAATACTTCTACTTTCAATTAAATTCCGCTTAAATTTACTGTTTTTCGCCTTGTAGTTAGAGTCTCATCTTGGATGTTAAGCTCTATAAAGTATAACTGAGACTTAATCTATGTAAACCCTACCAACCGTTTTGAAAATATATCCCAGTGAAACAGAGTCCTCCTAGCTGTGCATGTGTTGGAAACGGAGTCTTTTCATTAGCACTGTTTTACTTTCTCTCGGAAATGAACTTGCTAACCCATATCAAAATCATTGTTTTGTGTCAATAATCAGTAAATTCGAAAACGAATTCGTTAGAGATTTGATCATTTATATCATTAATTAATTGTTGAGTTTATGTTCTTGTACATGAGTGGCTAGTGATATGCACTTGTGCTGTCAGATTCCTGGTTATACTAGTTCGAGTCCCCACGCAGCCATCGAATTTTCTCTGTATGTTACAGGAACCAGATAGGCGGACTTAATTAACTATTTCTTCAGACTGATCTATCCCCAGGGCTCAACTCAATCGGGCAATATAAGCAATGCCAGAATTCTTAATACATACTTGATTTCAGTGTTCACCAGCGACGACTTAGCTGAAATCCTGCACCCGTATGCTTTAAATCCTCAGGAAATCCTGACGGATAGCATATTTACAGTAGGAGATGTAGAAAAGCACATCAATATTTTTCACTCATATAAGTCAACTGGACCCGACGGCTCTGCTCTCTGGATAGTCGAAGAAAAAGCTGAAGTAATTATTGACCTCTTAGTAAGTATCATCATTCGATTGTTTGACACCAGGTTAGTTCCGGAGGATTTGAAGGAAGTAAATGTTTCTCTTATTTTGAAAAAGGGGAAAAAACAAACACCCAATAACTATCGTCCAATCAGTCTAACATTGTCATCAGCAAAAAAATACAAAGACTGTTAAAATCCCTATAACAAAGCACTTTCATGATTAAAATCTGATTACTGACACCCAACACAGATTCAGGGAAAAACGTAGCTGCCTCACAAATCTCTTTGACTTTATTGGAGAAGTTAAGCGCAAATACGACCGTACAAAACCTGTGTACCATGTATATTTTAAATTAAAAAAAAACATTTGACTAAGTTCCCCGTAAATGGCTCATGGCCAAAGTGGAAGCGCATGGAATACAGGCTTATTGCCGGTGGATACGCAACTGACTCACTGGTAGCACTAAAAGATTGAGGATTCACGATCACACCTGTGATTCAAGGCACGAAACATCAGGAGTCCACTAGGGGCGCGTTTTAGGTCTGCTCCTCTTAATCATCGACATCAACGATCATGATATTAGAATCATCCGTAAAATCAACAAATTCGCCGATGACACGAAACTCTGTCACAAAACAGTCTCCGAAAAAGACAGAGTAACTATCTAATCAGACCTCAACCGTCTTCTACAATGGACCGAAACCTGTCAAGTGAGCTTCAACATTGATAAAACTTCAGTAATTCACGTTAGTACATATAATAGGCATTTGCAACACACAATAAATAACATTCTCATTGAAACAGCACAACAACAAACAGAACTAGCGGTCATTGTCACTGACAATCTCAAACATGACAAACAAGTGGAAAAAAGCGTCAGAAACGCGAGCAGGATTCATGGTTGCATTGCACGATACTTTGAATACAAGTCAAAGAAGATAATATTACCGCTATATAAAGTGCTAGTCCAGCCACATTTGGAATATACTGCGCAACTCTTGCCTCCTACCCAATGAAGAGACATTAATAAAATGAAAAAATTCAGCGTAAACCAACGAAAAGGATTCCAAAACTCCGCAATCTCAGCTACAGAAGACGTCTTCAACAGGTGGAACTTATCTCCCGGGAATAAAAAACACTGCGAGGTCAACTAATTGAAACCTATAAGAACTTCTCAAGAGAGACAGTAACGGGCGAACCAGAATTAACAGCCAGAAACTAATAATGAGAATCTTCAAAGCATCCCAAGCTATAAGCGTGGCCGACAGGTGAGGGTATCCACCTGCTATGCGGAAGGCTACGGGTTCGTTCCCCGGAGCTGTCACAGTTTATTTGTGCCCAATTTTTGACAGCTAGAAAGAACTTGTCCAGCAGCTGCTACACTGGATGCTTGGCGTAAGCCACACCTCCACCACTTTCATCGACACGTTCCTAAGAGCCTCGACTTCAAACTGCAGCGCAAAGGACGTGGATCTCGTTTGAAGCATCACTATTTCTCTGAAGACTTTATCGATAAGCACGGTCACTATTCATAAGATGTTGGCATGAGGAATTTAAAATTCAATGTATATGTACTGTATACTCTATGGGAAATAAAGTTCATTTATTAATTGATTTATTTATAAACTTCTTTCTCGCTAAAATTGCCACAACTGGGAACCAGCTGCTCGAAAACATCGTTTCTGCTAGCACTGTTAACACATTCGAAAACGTGGCAACAAGTATTAGTTTACGAACTCCCCAGTATCATAACGCACTAATTCTAGGTTCCTAACTCCTTAGGCCAGTGTATGATTGTGATACATGTACGTGACTGAAATGCCTGCGCGTGGGTGAAGTACGTGTATGTGACTTAATTTTCTTTCGTGATTTGGGCGTACGTGAGTGATTGATGTATTTAATTAAGACGGCATGGGACTTGGGTAGCAACCCAAGAATGAGCCAAACGGCTCTTTTCTATTGCCTTATTCTATTCTATCTCTACAAGCTTATACCTCATGTCCCAAAATAGACGGAAACATTTGCTGAAAGTATAATCACTAGTGTTCAGTTGCTAGCATTACAAACTAAAAATACCTGAATGATAAGAAATTTTTTTTCATGTGGGAATAATTCGCAAACATCTTACAAGGGCTGGAATATCATAAAAATTCAAGCAAAATAAAAAAATAAATTTTAAATTCATACTTTAATAATGGCTGTGGATCGAAATATCGTTACCAAGCTCCACAAAGAAGGCGAGAGTAACGTATCAATTGAAAAAAAGTTGAAAATAATCCTTTCAACTGCTTGTAAAACAGTTAAAAAGTTTAAAGAGACTGGTAAAACAGCAGATAAACAAGGACCAAAAAATTTATCAAAAACAAGAGGGAGAATTCGCATCGAAACTCACATCGATCCCATCGAGAAGTGGCTGTAGAAGACGGTGTTAGCAAAACTTCGATGTATCGAGTGTTGAAGGAGGATCTGGGAAAGAAACCTTACCAAATGATGAAATTTCATGAGCTTACTGAACATCATGAGAGAATGAGGGCTGAAAGAAGTCGTCATGTCCTTATGAGATAGTTTACGGCACGCTCCCAAACTTGGTGTTCCCAGATGAGAACAAATTTGACATTCAGCAAGTAGTGAACCATCTGAACGACCAAGTTTGGAGTTCCTCAAGTTCAGTCGAGGGTAGGATTGTTACGAGACGTCAAAATGCACAGTCTGTCATGGTTTGGGTAGCTGTGACAGCCACAAGAAGATCTCCGCTTGTTTTTGTGTGGGGTCAAACTGAATTCAGAACGATACATTTCTCGTAGTTTGGACTCAAAGTTGCTACCATGGGTTACAGAATATTTTTAGGGTTCACAATAGTCTCCAACAGGATTCAGCACCATCACATGGCTCCAACGTAACCCAAACCTGGATTCAGAGGAACATTCCATCTTTCATAAGCGAAGATGTATAGCCGGCAAGGAGCCCAGACCTCAATCCCTTGGACTTTTCTATGTTGTTCCATTTTGGAGACAAGGGTCTTAGGTACCCCTCTCACTGTTCTCGAGTCCCTCAAAACCAAATTGCAAAGGGAATAAGAAGCTATTCCACAAGAACAAATACAAGCCGTTTGACATGTATTTGTAAATAGACTTAAATTTGAAATTTGTTATGAAGGTGGTTGCATCAAATAAATGCAACACTGTATCGTTTCCTTATTATTCACTTTTGAGTTTCAATCATAATAATCAAAATAGTGCATTTGAACTTTCATGAACCTACCGAAAAGTTTGCAGCCTTAAGTTGAACAATGAATATGTTAAATGATAATGTCATGGTTCATTTATGGAAAATTATAACGCACCACCAAAAGCAGCAAACACTAAACAAGTTTTCTGTGAAAAAAACAAGAATAGGCATTTTAAAGCAAGATTTACCTGATCCAAAATAAGAAACTAGCGATCGAAGAACATGAAAGTGAGTTACCAGAAGTATTTATGGAAGGTGATTCCCCTTCTAAATAACTTCCCCATTCCCTCCCTCCTCCTCACTTCTGCCAACTTACGTATGTCCTTGCACAACCTCCAGAAGATAAAGTTCTTTTCAAAAATAACTGTTTCTTCGTTCTTATATACTGTATGTCTTACTTAAATTGATAGTTAATATCTTAATTACTTCTAGAATGGATGATTTTTCATCATTTTATGTATAGTTTTAGTGATATAATGCTGTTCATTTTAGGCTCAAGAACGGATTTTTTGTTTTTACGTTATTTCTGATGGGAAAAATAGATTCGGAACTCAACCAAACCGATTCTCAACCAGTTTTTTTGAACGGATTGTGGTTGAGAACCGAGGTTCTACAGTATTTGCAAACAGAATAAGATTTATGCTTATGAAAAATCCCTTCCTTGCAAAGCAATGACTAAAGGTAACCTGTGGGTATTTTTTGAAATATTAATTCTGCCTGGTTATAATAAAATACCCATTAGAAGTTATTATTGGTCAGCCAAAGATGACATACAAAATCCTTTGGTTATCAATCCAATGAAAAGAGACATGTATAACCAAATAATGAATATTCATATTACGGACAACGTGCAAATAAACTCTGACAGGTTTCACACATTTAGACTTATATTTTAGCATCTGAACCAAGTGATGAATGCCTGTAACTATAGAAGTGAATTTGTGAGCATCGGTGAACTAATGATACTCTATTATGGTCGACATTAGGACAAACGGTATATACAGGGAAAGCCATTAAAATTTGGTTTCAAGCTTTGGGGAGCATGCTCTTCGAATGTAACTTTGCTACATGCGGAGCCGTATTGTGAATCCTGTACAAATATTCCTGATCACGGATTTGGCCATGGTCTAAATGGTGTCCTAGAAATGGTAAACAAAACTGAGTTAAAGAAAGGTCAAAATGTCATCTGTGACAATTACTTTGGCACTGTGCCTCAGCTAACTAAGCTTGCAAGCAGAGGTATCGTGGGTATGACGACTCTTTGTCAAGATCGTTTGTCTAAATCTCCACTCACTGCAAAATAACTAGTGAACAAAAAGGTGCGTAGCTCTATGTACACCCCTCGTAAATGGAAGGATAACAAAGTTGTCAGTGTAGATTCGAACAAAATAAGAGCTCAGCCATTACAAAAAGCAAAGTGATGGAACCAAATTCAGAAAAAGGTAATTGACGTTGATGTTCCCTACCCCATACATGTCTACAATAAGCACTTGGAAGGAATTGATCTGTTTGATCAACAGGTGTCAGTGTACAAAATTCAGATAAGGTCCAAGAAGTGGTGGTGGCGATTGTTTGCACTGAGCAGGGGTTCTCAAATATTTTTTTGCCCCGCACCCCTGAAGCAATTTCATTCGAACCTCACACCCCCTGAAATTTATTTTTTACTCAAGAATAAATAATGCAAATTCTGAATACTATATTGTCAAAAAAAGATTGTTACTTTATTCTTTAATTTAATTTGTAAATGTCATGATAGTAATGATATATGCATAGGTTTTCATATTTTAGGACGATGTATCGACATAAAGTGTAGGTATCGACATCTACGTTAGAGGGATGGAACTATAGAGGCCGCTCCGTAGAACCCCTCTGTGCAAACAACAGCCAAGCGCCTGCATTTGAGAAAGGTTTGAGGTGTTTAGTTTCGTAGCTAAAAGATATGTCAAGCAAGAGGAAATTTATGAGTACGGACCGTGTGACTTGCGAGAATTACGCTGTCGTGAAACTTTCAAGCTGATTAAAGAGTGGGCGGGGTAAATCACAGAAGTTCAGAAACCTATTTCAGACCATTGGACAAATAGGGAGATTGGAAAATGGAAAAGAGACGTGGGAGGAGCAGATTCTAGTATATAAAAACGGTAGAAAAGACAGAAGGATTTGGGAAATACAACTCGACAGCGATGTAGGCAATTACAGCTAGAGTGACATCTAGGGCCTAGGCATAGGCATAGGTTTTCGGGGCATGGGTAGAATAGAAGAGAATAGAATGAGGCTATAGGAACGAACCATCTGGCCCATTCTTGGGTCGGATAATTACTTCGATAATTATTCGGTTGTTTACCCAAGTCCCATGCCGTATTTCTAGCCGCGTCAACCATGTCCGCAGCGGGATTCGAACCCGGGTCTTTCCGCTCACAAGCAGATTCGCTCACCAGTCGACCAAGCTGGTGGTAACTGTAGGTTATAGGTGTAGAAGTAGTTGAAAGGGAATTAAATTAATCATCATACCGACGAATAACAGCAGATTTTACACGTGCACTTACCCGTGTATAAAGGGGGAAGAATTAATTGAGCAACAGCAAGGAATGGAAGGGGAAAAGTTGGAGTTGGTACTGTGTTGTAATTGTGAGTGATAAACATCGAAACCCATCATCAGCAAAGAATCTCCAGTGTAAGAGCAAGTTTTAGTGTTATAATTGTCAATATGATTGAGGTTAGCGACAGGGTAGATTTCGTGATCCGATGTGAACCCCCATTGATTTAACTGTATTGTTCCGTATGCACACTTAACTATTCAGCTATCAAGTATTTAACTGATTTGTAATAGTGTACTATTTAATAAAACATCATCTGCGGTTCAGGTGCCAAAATGTAGCGGATGACTCACATTTTCCATCCCGTGATATTTAGAATAACATTTATCAAATTTTCTGTGTATATCATTTATCCCCTTTATTGATATTGAAAAAAAGTATTGGGAACACCTTTTAGCATTTCATGTACTCAGATGATTAAAGTCCCTCTAGTGCGATTACGTATGTTTATCGCATTTTATTAATTGTGCTAGTTACATGTATTAATTGGAATATAACGGAAGGACAGCATGCAGAAAAACCATGCATTGAAACCAAGATGACGTAAATTATGAGAGAAAAGAACTCAACGACAATCAATCAATGTACGAATAAAAAGTAGGCAGAATAAGCTTTTACCTTTTTTATATAATTTAAACAATCAATCAATAACTGATAGATAAACATCACCAATTTCTTACACATATCGCTACATAACGGAAATGGCAAATGTGGCCCTGAAACATATAATAAATTAAAATTGGAATAAACCTAAGAAAATTAATCTCTTGCTTGAAATCGAACAAATAACTAAGTAGTAAAAAATAGTACTAAATACTACATACTACTAGTACAATAGTTCTAGTACAATAGTACTAGTTCTCAAATGCTTAAAAAATTCCACTTTTTTCATTTTCACTTTTCAACAAAAACTGCTAGGCAGTGTGGAACAGTTGATGCTTGAACTTGTTTCATCCCGGTAACAAACATGTTCTATTTAGGTCCTAAACTTTAGGAACTACTGAACGCGTTAAATGTATGATGGGATTGAATCTTTTCAGCTATGTATGTGACGGCCACTGAATAACGATACTAAACTCTAAAATGAAAAGAAAGTTAGTCCATTGCAAAATAAAAAAAAATGTCAACATATAGTCAATGTCCAATTATTTATCTGGACCTTTTTTGCACCCCCTGGAATATCGTCTCTCATCCCCAGGGGGTGCAAGCACCCCAGGTTGGGAACCCCTGGCATAGAGCATCAATGTCCAAGTGGTCAATGCTTGGCGACTCTGTAAAATTAAGAATCGTCATCTTAGCTTTTTGGATTTTTCACGGCATGTGGATATTGCACTACTGAAAACCTATGACACGGATAGAGAAGCTACTGGTCTGAAATATCAATCAGGCAGTGCAGAAGCGTTGGACTGAACAAAGAGGATCAATGGACTGATCGAATGGATCTCTCTCGAAGCAGATGCAAACACTTCAATGGCCGTACACCGCATATTTGTAAAATGTGCGAAGGCCCTTGCACCATGAATGCGTGGAACCTTTCCATACAAAGTAATAAATGTTTAGTATGCGTTATTGGATTGGAAAATTTAGCTTCATTGCTACATGAAATGGCTATGTTCACAATAATGCAAAACATTTCAAAATCTTTACTTTATGGCCGAATGGGCACATATGAGCCCAAGCTATATTTTCCATATTTTGCTGTAAATTTTTCTTTTCAATCTTCGAGACATTTTTAAACATCAATAGGAGACGTATTATCCCAAATTTACTTTCAGTTAGTGCTCAAATAATTTTCAGTATTAATGAACTTAGAGCAGGGCATGCAGTGTGCCAAATGAAATTTCCTAAAAGGTGACAGATTTATTCTAAAAAAGCGCTAAAAAGAGCTAAACACGAATTTGATGGAACTAAAAATCAAGTCAAAAATATTTATATAAATTAATAGCTACATCTTTATAAATTAAAGAAAAAAATGTTTGGGCTCATGAAAACTTGTAAAATTAAATATAACCTTCTTCACGGATGTTAAGACTGTTGTCTTGACTGCTTTGCTGATGATCTTTCTGCTTACAAGTATTCACATTTCTAATTGAATTAGTAAATGATGATTGCGAATCATAGTCTATACAGAACCTATCATTACTTCTTAGGTCATACCACACATAAAGAATACTTTTCTACTAAGGTAATCTTTTTCTATTTCTTAGTTTTTTCCATATGTTCATAGAACTGAACGCTCTCATCCTCAACGTTAGAGTTTGACAGCAATAGTAAATTCATGGCGCAGTTAGAGTGTTGGGCAATTGCTTCGCAACTAATTGCGGACGTAATTGCGATTGTGCAACTATTTTTGAGGAGTTGCAAATTGGGTTACAGGGCCACTATTTTAAGAAAATTTCACTGCAAGTTGCAACAAAACTTGTAAAAGTCTAATTGGAAAAAATAACTCCTGCGCACATCGGCTAAAAATCTTCTGGTCTGCCAGTGCCAGTCTAGACATTGTAATATTAATACTCTATGCCTGTACACTTTCTAGAGAAATTTTTATGGATCTATAAGAAAGTTTCATTTGCTAAAAGTAAGATGGGTCAATTTGTGACTAAGACTAAATAAATTTCGAAAACAACTTTAATGTCTGGTCAGTATAGCACAAACGATGTTCCAGAGGAAATAACTGCAACAGTACAGTGGAGAATAGTAGGAGCACATGCTGGGGTTAGCAATGACCACCCCCCCCCCGTCATGTCAACGTCACGATTTTCAGGATGTGACGTTTTGGTCTTGCCAGGCGCTGATTGGTCAATTTTTTGCGGGGTGGGACGCCAGATGCCGATGAATGACACAAAAGTAATAGCGACGGCAAGATTTGAACCTACGCCGCTCCGCTATTCCAATCCTTATACACTAGCCTATCGCCACTCGGCCACAAGCTGTTACATTAGCAGAACGTTCAAATCATTTCAAATTAAAAAGTAACTTCTCATGAGAGTACGTAATTTCGAACCCTTTTATCCAACAGTCAACAAATTCACGATATCTCACTATAAATAGAGATCATCAAACAATCGCTATTTCATTGTCTTGAGTTTATGGGTTGATCACATTAAATCTACTGAAAATTTTCAAGACCTGAGGAAATTACGGGTGAATTTTTATGGATCCTACGATAGATATGCTTTAGGAAGAGTGACAGGCCAGACGCCGTTTGTTTATGATTTATGTTGATCATAAGACTTTGTTTTTCTACTTATATAGCATTGTATAATTAGAGTATTGAATAGTTCATGATTTTTGAAAATAATGTTCAACCATTAGTTGGCCAAAAGCATTACAGTCATATATTTATTGGAGAAGAGAAAGAAAAAACTAACTAAAGCCAATTCTGCACATTACTAGCCACTAGTATATAGCTTGGAAAAGTGGTTAGCATAAATATTTCGGTGACTTTACATGTGATCGTGAAACAATTTTTATAAAAAGATTTAAAGGTAGATTCCAGATGCAGCAATCCATGCTGAAACTAATTTGGCGGAAAAATTAAAAACCTAAGGATAGAATCGTCCTTGTCATTGCTTAACACATTGACCGCAAATTTCAAATTAGTATGTGAGTACAACAAAAGTCCTGTGTACCATATATGGTACACATCGCGGTAAAAGTGTTAAACAATTCTAGTATGAGCATTTTTTATAACTTTTAACACGTGTAGGGATTATGACATAAATCAACGGACAGAAGTGACCGCCGCCTGATTCGTGAGCCAGTAGGGCCACTTGTGTGCCATAATTGGTTGACTTGCGTGCGCGTTACTGTGACGTCACATCCTTTCATGACGTGATAGTCCCGACAATTTACAAGCGCTCCTACTATTCTTTACTGTACTGTATTGCTGAAGTCATCGAATCTACAAGTAGAACAACAGAAACTAAAGCAACGAAATATGATTCACCACAAAATCCCCGGCACTACTTGTATGATTTTTTCGAGTTTCGACTCATATATGAAATATAATTCAGGATTGATCCACTTATTCCTCAAATTTAAGGCGCATAAATATTTCTAACTGTAATAGTGGTACAGGGTGGCGCATAAGTAACGCACCCTTTTAAAAAATTAACAATAAATAAAGTATTACTGCAATATACACTGGGTATCTGTAGATAGGATACGACATGTAAATAAACTTTAAAAGGTCCTCTATCGTTTGAAATTATCCCCATCGTTGAACCTTTCATAGTTTATTTATTACTAATTTTTTAAGAGGGCGCGTTACTTATGCGCCACCCTGTAGTATGACATTCAAATGTGTTGAGTGCTTGCCGATGACGAAATGCTACAAGGCACAAGAGAAGTCTCTCCACAGTCTCCGAAAACCCATCACGAGCATTCATGTAGAGGGAATTAAAATCTGTATTTATCGCTTATACAGGATAAAAAATTGCACGGCGGTTATGATCTGTTGATCCATATTGCTTAATGCTAACATTAATGAAATTATTAGAAGGAATGTGAAATAGCTAGTAAGTATTTAAGGTAAATATTAAATTTTACATCCCTCATTCTTTTTCCACACTCGATTTTAAACCTGAATTTATTACCCAGGTGTTGACATGTTTCACTGAGTGTGGGAAAAAAGGAAGTGAAGAACATTTCAAGTGGAAAAGAGATTTTTTGGTAAACGGGGTTATGATGATGATGAGGATGAGTTGAATAACCCCAGAAAACAATACGCGCTGGTAAAGATGCGGCAGGCAATGGGTCTGGATAGATATATTGCCCTACATGCTTACAGCACTCTATAAAACAAAATTATGAAATTCGTCGTTGGAAATGTCTTGGCACTTAGAACCGTTGAGAGTTGTTTTTTCACCGATATGATAGAATATTCATCAGGCAAGAAATTCTAAATGAGTCGACGTACTCTCACTAGAAAGATTGAGGAGATAGTTGAATGTGAGGTTACATCATAGAAAGAGAAGCTAGAAGAACTATCGTATTTTGTACCTATGGCGAATGCCTGGTGTTACAGGAACAAGTGAGTTCAATTGAACAAATAAAGTAACTTACTTTACCAATTTCTTATTTGTTAAAAAGCTAAAAAAGTGTAGTAAAATACATGGTATATTTAAAATGCTATTTGATATAATATGATTCACGCAAGAAGGTTATGAAGCATTGTTAGAGATACAAATGACTTTGAAATTTGCATATAAATGTTCGGTAACTACCATTACAATTTTAATAAAATGTTAGGCATTAAATATGCAGTACGTGTAACAATGCCCCTTATGTACGGTAAGTTTAAAGATCATATCTTCGCACAACTATTCACTGGATCGACTCCCAGACTCTCTTTCGACTATTTTTAATAAGTTTTGTCATCCAATAGTTACGGTTGCAAATTGCGGTTGCGACTCCAACTTTTAAGCTTCTGTTGTTGCGGTTGCGGTTGCGATCGTAGGTATTTTTGATGACTTGCCGTTGCGGTTGCGCCGCAATGATTTTTCCGTTGTGTGCCCAACACTGCAGTTAGATAGCTTCTTGAATGGATTCGCACCAGAAGCATCTTCATACTGATTCACTTCTAACTAAAACTTTTCAGGCGAGCCCGTCCCTATCCTGCAGGATTGCCACTTACCGAATATTTTAAAATCCTAGATCATATCCAAAAAAAAAACAGATTGGGTTTAAAACCCACAGTTGTTCCAAAATAATTCACACTTTTATGAAAAAATATGCATTTTTATCGAATGTATACAGAATGTAGCTGGTACCTATCTTATGCCTAACTGTATGCTTACTAATGGTTAATTTGGCATAAATCTTCATTATCTTCATTTATTCTTCAAAAGGTTATTCGTTTTTTGTCATAGGGATGAATTTGAAGGAAAACCGCGAGGTGTCCAGTAAAGTAAGCTGTTATTAGTAATTCTGTTTCGGCGACTTTTTCATCCTATGTGTTAGTATTTTTCAGCTATAAATTAGTGTAATAAAATATCAGATTTAGACACGATACAAAATTATTGTGTTTTGCAGAGACTTTAGGAGCAATAAGCGTCGCCTTGTTATAGTATTTCAGCACAACGTTGCAAATAACGCAGTAGCGGAGGCCAGGATTTTTTTATCAGCCATTAGTCCAATCTGAGTTCAGCATTCTCCAGCCACAATTGCTAGTTATTTTGGGTATACCACTTTTTTGTATGCACTACCTGCTGACATTACTTTTCAAACGATTCTCAACTTATGTTATACAGTATCTCACATAAATATCACTAAAAAACAATTTATAGCGAACAATTTAATCTGCATGTATACTTAAAACACGGTACAGTTGTCAACTGGTGATATTGAACTTTACTGCTCAGGACTCCATGCATAAACTATACAAGCTCGTTGTTATGTGGTGCGATCAAGTTTGAGAAAAAAAAGTCATAAAACAATTAAGGAACTGTTCTGATAACCAAGTAAAGGTGTCATTTAAAGTAGTGATCAAGTTATTATTGATTTTTTGGAATTTAGTAATATAGGTGCAAAAAGGTTACATAAAGTTATTTTATTGACAAGTTAAACGATATATTTCCATTCATATATAAAAATCTTAATTTTTAAATTGATTAATTTTTGGTTTGGCCTCCTTAACGCGCTCCGGCATTCTAGTGAACTTCAACATTTAACATTTTTTAACATAAAAATTACGAAAATTCAAATAATCTATAATAATTTGATCATTACTGCGTATGATTTGTGCATCAATAATTCCTTATTCGAGGTCAAGAGGAATGGAATGTGCAAATTTTGAGCTTACGGTAAAAAATGTTCTAAAAAATTGAGATTCATGGCAAGTATGAACAATAGGATCCACATCCTCATCATCACACTGAAAATCCCAGATCTAAGTAGGAAAAAATGCAGTGACAATCCTGAGCAGGGGTGTCCTGGGGTGCTAGAAGGTTTATGTAAAATTACCAAATATCACAGCAGTGGAATCAAATCATGGAAAAAGGTACCGTTTAATAAATATGTTGAATACATTAAATCTAACCCAATCAGAATAGAAATTAAAATTTGATGTATACTACATATACTTTACACCTTAGAAAAAGTAAGTCCATGATCGTCAACTACTCTATCCTGCTTCATCATTGTAACTAGCTCGTCACGACGATTTTACTTTGTACGTACAGTCATTATTTTTCAGCTAGGCTTTCGAATTTGAAAGTGTATTGCCAGTGTCAGTCTTCAGTAAGTCAGTAGACAGTATTTAGTCGGAATCCTCGCAAACATTACTGATCATGCTGAGTAAATGTTTCAATATAAATGAGTATCAAATTGTGCTCTGTAACACATGTACAAAGTTTCAATTCAGTAGATGCTTTTTTGTTAAACATTCGATATTTTTCTTGCTGTCAAAACTTATTACGTATCCGTTCAAGCGGCCGCTAAACCAAACAAACCACATCCTTCGTTTGAAAGCGAAGTGCACGAAGCTTGATACGGAGCAGCCAATTCTAACAGCACTGGTTAATAGTCTACCTTCGAAGCTATGCAAGTTTTCGATGGTGGAAACTGTGATAACCCAGGTATTGACCTTGTTATGTCTACAGCTATACTGTGAGTTACTCAGACGAGAACCGCCTCTAACACACGTTTTATCAGCAACTCCTACTGATTACTTCACATTTTCATGATTTTGAAGATAGTCTTATCTTTTCAATATAGTCATGTCGTATTTGTACTACCATCACGACGCCAAAATTGTAGTGATCCGTTGTATACGAAGTTAATTTTCACTGAGTTTCGATTCATATATGAAATATAATTCCGGATTGATTCACTTATTCCTCAAATTTAAGGCGCATAAATATTTCTAACTGTAAACGATGCGTTGAACGTGACGTAATGGAACAGAAAAAATATAATCAGATGCTTTGAACAACTGAATTGGAGCCATAGCTCAACTTGTCACGGGTTAAATGAAATTAATCATAAATTCAATAGACAATATGAAGTAAACACATACATAAGTCTGAAACGTTATAAGTCAACTATAATCGTATAGTACGATATTGAACCATTTTTTCATGTGGTTTAATGAAATGAAAAATAATCTAAAAATTTCGATCAATATATTGAATAACGTTATTTAATATATAATTCAGTCGGTCATAAAATCAGTTTTAGGGTCAAGTTTTAAAATAGTTCACTTATGGTCTCTGCTACAATGTGAAAAATGTACAGTTAGAGACAACATTATTCGTTCACCCACCTGCGCTCAATACTTTTAGTCATTTCTTAGAATGCAATGTTTATATTATACCAAACTCTTTATATGTTATTAAGTATATGAAAAAATTATAACTTAGTTTAGAATAAAAGTTTAGTTTAGTTAGTTTTCATTCAGTACAGGGTGTCCCGCAAAAATGTACCCAATTTTTGTATATATCATATTTCCAGTTGAAATTAAGATATTTTAAGATTTTTATTTCATATCATAGTAAAATTTTGTTTTTCATTCGAATAAAAAATTGTAAATATCTATTAAATTATGTGTGCACAGTAAGAAGTTGAATCAACAGGAGTAGATTATGTTTTGAGCCATGGAATTATTGCAATAACATTATTGACATTTTGTTTTTTATTACCAGTTTTCTGAACTTTAATAAATAATAGTATATAATAATCATATTCAATCATGCACTGGTATCTTATTCACGTACTTCAGACCAAGATAACAAAATAGGACAAGGAGCAGCTGGCAAGAATAGTGGAAAGGTATTTCAAACATAATGGATGTTTAGTTGGAGTACAAAAAGACTTTACCCCAATATTTATTTGAAGAATTTTATTCAGTGTTCAAACTGAACGCAGATTTTAACCTGCATTTCATACTGATTTCAGTGTACCAGGGCGTTCCACATCTATGTTAAAAGAGGGTTACTAAATTCAGATACTAAAAGTTGAATTAATTCGATCGTATAATTTTAATAGGTAAATTATACATTGGGAGAAAAAAGTTCTGGTCACCAGTTATAGACTAACACTCATATATACCAACAAGTGAAAGCTCTTTGAAGGCGGACAGATTAAGGTCACAGCGAGGAGCCCAAACAGTGCCAAGGTAACGCTCAGGGCAAAATGAAGTTGAACCGACTGCACAAAATAATATCATTCAGCATACGAAACTGAGTGTATGAAATTAGTGGTAATGATTAGCTATATCTCTCTAATCTAGATTATCACTTCAATATAGATGGACCCTCAGATCTAGATGGGACTTTTAAATCTCGATCGTCACTCTAATCTAGATTAACATTCAAATCCAGATTAACACTCAAATCCTGATTAAAACTCAAATTCAGATTAACACTCAAATTCAGATTATTACTCAAATTTGACTTAACACTTTAGTAATTTGATTGAAATCCACGTCATGTAGAAACCCTTTCAGGATATTAAGGTTCAGATTGAACAGCGAATTAAATATCGGTTAGATATTACACCTAACCTAAAGACTTTTGGCAACAACCATGGTTAATTCTATCTAGGTGTCATTGTCACTGAAAATCTCAAACATGACAAACAAGTGGAAAAAAGCGTCAAAAATGCGAGCAGGATTCTTGGTTTCATTGCACGAAACTTTGAATACAAGTTAAAGAACATAATATTACCGCTCTATAAAGAGCTAGTCCGGCCTCATTTAGAATATGCAGTGCAACTCTGGTCTCCTACCTTACGAAAAGATATTAATAAAATGGAAAAAATACAACGGAAAGCAACGAAGATGATTCCAGAACTCCGCAATCTCAGCTACGAAAGACGTCTTCAATGCCTTGAACTTATATCCCTAGAACAAAGAAGACTGCGAGGACAACTTATTGAGACCTTTAAGTATCTCAATGGCCTCAACAATGTTACCCTTAAAGGGCTCTTCGAAAGAGACGGTTACGCTCGTGACATAAACGCCTGTGCGTGAGTGATATGTGTGCACACGACTAAATTGACTTACGTGGTTAAGGTGTACGTGCATGACTGATGGATTTACTTTAGACGGCATGAGACTTCGGTATTGAACCAAGAATAGGCCAAACAGCTTGTTCCTATTGCCTTATTCTATTCTATTCTATTCTATCTCACCCTAGGCTAGATTCTATCAAGCTCTGTCGTGGTCAGACGTAACATAATACACGAGTTCAGAGCCCCAATAGGTGTATCCAAGTGTCCATAGCTGATGAAATGCAACATAGATACTGGAGAAGAATGATCTCTCGACGACTGCGTCTCAGTCACCCGACAGGGAGCGCTAGGAGCAGCAAACCAAGGGCTGCTGTCTTCGACAGTCTTGGACATCTTAAGATTTAAAAGTTAATGAATAGATTGATTTGATTCATTGAATGAAATTTTTGCGTCGATTAAATAGAAATGTTGCAGCTCCGGGCGTACGAGAAAGGATTCTTGTTAAGAAGACTACTATCTAAAGCAGTGGTTCCCAAACTAAGGGGCGCGCCCCTCTCGGGGGGCACAAGGAGGATACAAGGGGGGCGTGAAGTTATCTGCTCAAAATTATTTGTTTAATTAGAATAATAAAATCATTCAAAGAACAAATATCTGTCATTACATACATGCAAAGTATAATGATAGCAGTCACTCCAACCCGTTTTCTACTAAGCTAGTTCTCTTTATACGTTTTGGACAAGTCAATGATACCAACCACACTGACGCCACTGAGGGACTCGTCACAAACTCCCAATACTCCATCCCGTAAACCTGAGCACATATTCCTCTTGTCCACGGTAGGGATTTATTTCACTCTTCAATTCTGGATCACATACGTGTATGAGTGACATTGTAACCTTGACGATTTGCATGGGTGGAACGATGCAGAATGGAATGTCTTGTTGAATGTGTGAAATACTCGCTGTGATCGAAAGTGTGAAATGTGAATAATACGCGGTGAGTTTTGTACGCTAGTTTGAATGTTTGTGATGAAGTGTGTGCGTTGATTCCAGTATAGGCGGCGAAAAGTGCGTGTGACAAATTAAGTGTACTGTATATGTTGCTGGGTTGATGGTTCAATCGCCATATCTATTCACTTAATAAAACAGGTGTTGCGGTACGCGTTAAAGTTCGGATGAATATAAATAATGACATGTCTAATTTATTTATTAGTGATGGATTAATGCATATAAAAGGAAAAAGTTTATCTGCCTACCGTGAATTGCATGATGATTGATTGATTGTTGATGAGTTCTTTTCTCTCTCATCATTTACGTAATCCTGGTTAAATACATTGGTCTTCTGCATGCTGTTCTACTACCATATTTCAATTAATACTTGTAATTAACACAATTAATTAAATGCAACAACATACACACGTAACCGCACTAGAGGGACTTTAATCCTCGGAATACATGATATGTTAAAAGGTATTCCCAGCACTTCTTTTCAATGGCAAGATGAGGGTAATGATACAAACAAAATATTTAATACATGCTATTGTAAATTCATGAGATGGGAAATGAGAGTTATCTACCACATTTTGGCATATAACCCACAACATGATATCCTATAAGCAGTGCAGTATTAATGGATCAATTGCATACTAAATAATTGAATGATTAAATGTGCATACGGAACAAATGAATTAAATGGTGTTCAAATCAATTCACAAAATTTACCTTGTCGCTAACCTCGATCACATAGAAATGCTTATATTAAACTTGCTCTTACACAGGAGATTCGCCGTTGATGATGGCTACAATGTTTAACACTCACGATAAAACACTTTAAGATGCCGCTAATTTTCCCTCTTATCACGGTACCTCCTTTATTTCCCCCATGCCCCAGACCTAAATGTTGCTCTCCGTCCCAACAGTCTACATCGTCGACGAGATCTAGTTTCCAAGTCCCCCATTAAACACCTTTACACCTATTCCACTTACACCCCCCGAACTTATACCTATCCCCTCAATGTCGATCTGGCTGCACAAACCTACATTGCTGTTGAGATCTAATTCCCCAGTCTAAGTCCCAGCTGTGGAATCGTTCTCGCTCCTAGCACTGTCGCTCGCACTTATTCCCTTGCTGTAATGACCCCGTTAGTTTCCTGAATCCTGCTTATATACTCTGGTGGTGTTTTCTAGAATTACGCCTCCTAACTTTTGGCTTTTCGTTCCGTTTCCGGTTAGGAACCGGAATATGCGGTTATGCTGCGCGATGACCGTTGGCTTTTACTGGGTATGTGGTCCAGCTGCTCGCATTCCCCACAAGCCTATTCACCTTCCCACATCCTGTATATTGTATCCCATACATCCTTACATGTTCACATCATTCAACATCACTATGCCTTAACACTACTATCACCACATCACTACTATCACCACACACGTTAATAAAAATCTCAGACAGCAGAAAGAAGCGAATCTATTATAAAAAAGTGAAAATGATAAAACAAAGTCAAAAAACACTATAACAGACTAAACCACTGCAAACACAAACTCAACTCTCGATACGTAAACAAAACTAAACCCCCGTGCGCGAACTACACTACATCACACCAAAAACGTACCATCATATCACAATTCAGTCATCGCCAAATCGCTAATATAAGATCCAACAAACAAAGGTACATGAGCACAACTAAGCCAAGGTCGACTGTATGCAAAACATCGCTCGTCAAATCAACACATTACATCACAGTATTACTGAGCATTTTCGTGCGTGTAGTTTTACTCCATTTGCTTCTTCTCGTTGTATTTTCTTCAGTTGTTCTCATTGTCATTATTGTTAAGATATAAGCCACGTTGTGTGCTGAATATTTTTGGTATGTTACAGATTTATGATTTCCCGTTGTGTGATCTATGTTATATGAATGTATGGTGTGGTGCATGCCAATACGTTATGTTAAATAACTACTTAGTTCCATGGTGCAGTTTATAAGTTTGTTGCTATTTTTACTTTGCAGAAATGTCTGGGGCAAAGAAAAGAAAGTATTCAGATGAATATATCAAGTATGGCTTCACTATTATAGAGAGGAATGGATTTCATTTCCCTCAGTGTGTCATATGCCATACAGTCCTCAGCAATGACGCCTCAAGACCTGGTCGTCTGGAGCGACATTTGAGCACAAACCACAAAGCATTAAAAGAAAAGCCAAAGGAGTTCTTCACAGCCAAACTGCATGAGCTGAATCGTATGAAGCTGGACTCAAGCAGTGTTTTTCATCAAGAAACGTGGAAACTGGTGGAAGCATTTTACGAGCTGTCACTACTTATTGCAAAAACAAAGAAGCCTCACTCTGTGGGGGAGACTCTTATATAACCCTGCCTTTTGAGCGCTGCAAATACTGTGCTTGGGGAAGAAAGCCAAAGAAAGTTATCAAAGATTTCCTTATCAGATAACACAGTGAAGCGTCGCATTGACGAACTTTCAGAAGACATAAAAGAACAAGTTTTGGAAAAAAATAAAAGCATCTCGCTTCTTTGCAATACAGTGCGATGAAAGTACTGATGTTGCTCACCTCTGCCAGCTGCTTGTTTATTCTCGATTCGTGGATGAAGGAACTGTGAAAGAAGAAATTCTTTTCTCAGCAGCACTGGAGACAACAGCCAAGGTCATCGATGTTTTTACAAAGGTTGATGAGTTTTTCCAAGAGTACGGTCTCTCAAGGGAAAAATTAGTCGGTGTTTGTACTGATGGTGCCCCATCAATGATTGAATCTCGCTCTGGATTTGTGAAGCTGGTGAAAGAAAAAAATCCTGCTGTAACTGGGACTCACTGTGTTATCCACAGACAATCATTAGCAAGCAAAACTCTGCCTGGTAATATACACAGTTCACTGAATTTAGCAATAAAAGTTGTGAATTTTGTAAAGAATAGCTCTTTGAATTCTAGGCTTTTCGCAGCTCTTTGCTCAGATTTGGGCACTGATTACAAGACTCTCCTGTTTCACACCGAAGTCCGCTGGCAAGGGAAACATGCTGAGTCGTCTTTACGAGCTCAAAGATGAAGTGGAAATTTTCTTGCAGAAGCAGAAACAAGACAAACTGTATGAAGCATTCAGAGAGGAAGACTTTCAGCTCTCACTAGCATACCTTGTGGATTTTTTCTGAGGCTATCAACAACCTCAATTTGAAGTTACAAGGAAGGAACACAAACATCATTGCACACTCTGATGTGATCAGAGCTTTCACCGAAAAAATTCATCTTTGGAAACAAAAAGTACAAGTTGGGAACTTTTCATCGTTCTCACATCTGAATGAGCTCTTATCTGAGAAGAGAAACATTGAACAATATGACGTGATAAAAGAGGTTGTATCAAATCTGCATTCCCTTGCTGAGGAATTTATGCACTATTTTCCAGATGTCTCAATGGAGAATTTTCTTTGGAAATTGGTGCAGAATCAATTTAACACTAATGTGGAGTTGTTACTGGAATCACTGCAAGAGGAAGCCATCGATTTGAAATGTGACTCCAGCGCGAAAAGGGACTTTGAAATAATGAAATTAGAAGAGTTTTGGGTGAAATATCTCCCCATGTACCCAAAATTAGGTGAAGAACCACTTCATGTGATTCTTCCCTTTTCTTCTACTTATCTTTGTGAAGCAGGATTTTCAGCTCTTGTTGTTCTGAAAACAAAACAGCGCAACCGATTTGATGTAGAAAATGACTTGCGTTGTGCGCTGTCATCCTTCAATCCTAGAATTTCTGATCTTGTGAGGAAGAAGCAGCAGCATCTATGTCACTAAATTAGTTCATAAATTTTGCCTTAGTCTCATGAGTCATTCCAAATATTATATGCCATGTTTTCAAATTATTTTTTCTTAAAATTACAACTCAATTTTGCCAATTTGCTAATGTTCAAACCTTCTTTTTCACTCACTTTGAACCAAATGTTTCCTTTATAGTTACTGGAATGTAGTATTATTTGTTTGAGTGGCTTTCATTATTAAATACAAACAAATATGTTTTCCTGAACAATGCTAAGAAATAAATGTAAGAATCATTTCATATGAAAAAAAGACACACTGGGGGCGCGCGGGTCTACTGGAAGCAAAAAGGGGGCGTCAGGTAAGATAGGTTGGGAACCACTGATCTAATGGGCTGTTGAAAATGGTCGAACATATGACCCTCTTTCCACGCCCGTATTTAAAGTGAGTCTTCCGAACCAACTGGAAAACTGATGAACCAGATCTTTCAATAAAGTCTAGAAATACTGATGGAACTCGCATTTCGTTCACCAGCAGTAAAATTTTCACTATTCAACAGCTCCACTAATTTATACCATCAATCGATAATGTAAACCGAACAAGGAATAGAAATTCCAGCAATTTGAATTTTAATAAAAACTTATTGCAATTAATCAATATGTATTTTGTACAATATCAGCAGTAAACGCTGACTCTCTGAATCTTGTAATCATTGCAACAATGCAATGTCTGGAAGGACTTGTTCGTTGGTTAAATGTTGCCATGAAGTCCCTGTGCACAACAACTAAGGATTTATTATGTTTGATACCAGACAGATCCAGTGGAAATTTTACGATTAAATTTGAATAATTTGAAAATATTATGTGGGCGGATGCAGGAAAAATGTACGACGAATTAGAATACAATAGAATAGAATAAGACAATAGAAACGAGCTGTTTGGCACACTCATGGGTTGTTACCCAAGTCCATGCGGTCTAAAGTAAGGGCATCAATCATGTATGTACATCTTGATCACGCAAGTCAATTCAGTCACGTACACGCACTTCACTCATGCACAGGTACTTCATGCCTGCACATGTATCTCAAACATACACTAGCCCTGGGAGTTAGGGACATTTCCCTAACTAATTTCCCTACTAATTTCCGTAAGTGCGTATTCAGCAGAGTATTTGAATCTCATACCTATTTGGTTTACATGAACATACGTGCATTCATGCATACATGTACACATTTACACACGCACATGTATATACGCACCATTGACACATACACACATATATGCATACATGCATGTATGTATAAAAGATGTTGAGTTTGATCTTAGAGATTAAATTTGGTCTGAAAGAAATTGTTACACCATATGGCTCGGGGTAATTTTTCAGCAAAAACTGAAATCTTATAAAATCTTACAGAATCATTCAGTTACACTTAGATGGCGATAAAAGGAATTTAAAGTATTAAAATATCAAGTGTATTAACCTTTTACAAAACTGAAACTGAAAATCTATAATACGTTTAAACCAAAAATTATAAAATATTTGTTGAAGGAAATTGTTTGGTTTTTAAGAAAATTAAAACTACTTTTGTTTCTAAAGCAGCAGCTAAAAAAGAATATTCTTATTCACAATTCCTGCTTTATTTGGAGTTTTAGGAGCAGCAGGATCACTTGCCGGAGGAGCTTCAGCTATAACATCTGCCATTGATGAAAAAAAACTGATGATAAATTATTAGCAGAAACCATGAGACATAATGAGGCAATGGAAGATAAAAAGATGTCAGGTTTAAGATAAACATCTGCAAAAAATCTTGGGGCAAGGTTCTTTGCTTGACACCTCTGGGAACATAATACCCATGAAACCATCAACTCAATATGATTCACTAAATTACATAAAAGAATTAAAAATACCAAATGTCAGAGGTATCTTCATGAGAGGTACACTCCCTGAAAACCTTTGAAAACTGAACGATGAATTTTAAGTTTAGATATGGAGGAAGGAATGGGAACTCATTGAACTCGTTGGCATGAAAATGCATACAAATGAAATTACTTCGATAGTTATAGATTGAATTTTCCAATGAAGGTTAAAAAGTATATAAGTAATTACAATATATTATCATCTATGTACTTACAAAATACAAAAAGTGGAAGATGTTATCGGCGGACACATGTGTTTAGAAATGTTTTTGCTTTTGAAACACAAGAGCTTTCAGTCTGTTCTATGTATTAGATCTTTATAAAAACTGGTATTAATTTTTTTTACAATGCATCTAAAAAACACATTAATTTTTTTCAAAAACTGTCTGGATTCAATATTTATACAACTAAATTGGAGTTTTGTAGCATCTTGCAAAGAAACGAACAAGTTTTTGAAAAGTAATTGCAATGAATTTTTAGAGTCACGAGTTTAGGGAACGTGTTATTTTCTGTTGTAATAATTTCGTGGGTGATGTTCTTCGTGGGGAAGTGATACGATCGGCTTTGTAGCTTGCAGATTTATTATTTGACACGATCAAAATCAGTAGAAGTTAGAGCCGAGATCAAGGACCGAAACTGAGAAATTCGTAGACTGAGACTGGAACTGAACTGAACTGAACTGAACTGAACCTGACCGAAACTGAAACCTGAAACTGAAACTGAAACCTGCCCGGATAAAGACCAATAAGTGACTCAAAATAAATACAGAATTTAGCAAGAAAAATCAATAGCACAAGGTCACTTTATAATACAACTGTTGAGTAAAACATTAAAGAATCGCACCTAATTAGCCGGCTGCTACAGAACACAAAACGAGATATCGCTAGGCAGCTTCTACCCGAGCCTATGAAATTTAATAACCGCATCAAAATAGGTGGTCGATCTTTCGGTATGCTTGTCATAAAATGCTCGAGCGTAGAGACTTGAGTGAGACGAAATTAGACAATGAATTTCATAGCTGATGCAATAGTGATTATTCGAAATGTTCTATATTGGGATTAATTATAAATCTCAGAGTAACACGAATCAAAGCACGAACACTTCCAACACAATTTAAATCGTTTGAATGAAAACATAAGCATAATGAAATTGGATGTTTTCCATACAATCTGTTAAATACACATGGTATCAAAACTGCTTCAAAAGGAAATCTTAAACCTGCTGGGGAACATCTAGGCTCAGCGAAAAGACAAGTTCAAAGAATATCTAGTACGTGTGTGAAATGCAAAACTCTCTAACACATTGTAAATAGAAACTTACCCGTCAGAGAGACTGAAAGCGCGAATAAAATTACTGTACACTGGGGAACGACGGAGAAGGAACTGACGGGCACTTAGCCTATAGGCTTGTGGTTGCCTATGGTGTTCTATAAACGAGAGTTACAATTTGGAGTTGGAACTACGATTGAATTTTTAACTTTAAAATACTAGTTTCAAATGGCGTTAAATACGTATAAAAATTAACTCTAAAATATTACTAAATTTAATATTATTTAATACTAAAATATTCACGATATTTTAGCGGCCCTACAAATTTATAAATAATTTAACAGAAATCAAGAATTCAATTGTAGAATGTAATTTAGACTCGGTAAAAAGTTCAAATGAAACACTTAGAAATGAAACTATTAGTCAAAATTCACAATTAGAAGCAAAGATCAAAGAAATTAATTCAAGTATTGATAATTTGAAAATATTTTGCAAATTCAATTTTCTAAAGCAGACTCAGTTCTGAATCGTTTAGAACCATTTATTTACAAACTTTCTGAAAAATTTGATAATCAAGAGTCAAACTTAACAATTTGAAATCTATAATAACTAATCAAATAGGAAAAAAATTCATGAAGTAGAATCTATGATAATTAATACAGTAGAACGGAAGATTAATGGTTTAGAAACTCGTATAACTCATGAAGTAAACACAAAGTTGCTTGTTATGAGGAAAATGCTAGAACTAGCAGCTTTTAGTATTGAAGTTGAAACTGAGATAAAGAATCTCGAGTCAAGCATAACCTCAGCTAATCAAGAAAAATTCAATGAGTTTCAAAAAATTATTATGGAGTTGTGAGCAGCGTCCGTTTCAGAAAGTGAGATAGAAGATCTTAATTCAGAATAAAGAGATGTAAAAGACATTCTTCAACAGCGTTTGCAAGACATAATTTTAAACCTAAATGAAGTTAGTCAGCTAACATTGACAATACAGCATGAATCAGATATGAATACAATTTTGAAAGATGTATTAAAATACTTCGGCATTCTTCTAGCAACTTGAGTTTGATAAAATATACAAACCTGAGATTTCAATTCAAAAAAATGTCTGGAGTTAATATATTTGAAGCAAAAATGAATAATAAATCTGCATCTGATATAAGACGTCCTCCAGGTATTGGATTTAAATACTTGGATGATAAACAGAATTTAGATTTGAATAAGGAAAGGCTTGCAAAAATCTTTTATCCAGTAGAAGAAAGCGATGTGCTGTACTTAAAATGTACATTGGTGAGTTATTACAAAACTTAAATTTTTATTTTAAAAATTATGTACATCCTAATGAGAAACAATTCAGCGCTCATTTGAAGAGAAATTTAATGGATTCATAAGAGGCCAGCTGAAAGACAGAAACAATTGATAAAATAATGAATTATGTTAGAGAAAGTGTGTAAGAGCACACTAGTTTCCTTGATGATAAAATATTAACTCATGAAGCAGAAGTAGAAAAGTTTCAGTTAGATTTTACAAACCGTCAGAAAGTTTTTGATGATTTAGATTCAACGATGTGAAAATTTAGGGAGTTTGTCTCTAATATTGAAGTAGACGTTGTTATAAATACAAATAAAATAGAACATAGGAAAACGTTATCTGATAGTTTAAGAGAGCGAATCGAAAGATTGGAAAAAAGTATGGGGAGTGAGAGTGTAATAAATTTACAAGAAATTGACATTGTAGTTGCAGAAAGAATGCAACATAGTTATAAAACAGGTAAAACGTATTTATACCTAAAAAATGAGAACCAATGTTATAAATGAAATAGTTGACTTCGTGAAGATTACCAGTTCATTGGCGTTAATCCATGTACAATTCGGTTTAGAAAAATCCATTCATCTTGTCAAGTACAAGAAATCACTAAAGAATGTTGAAAAATAGCATGTTATTTATGATGGAAACAAAGTGAGACTTTTAAAGGCCACTCCGTTTTCAAGGTATTGCCCATTTAGACAACCAGTGTAATGAAAAGTAACTTCATCAAATTCTTTTACGAAAAATGGAAGAATTTACGACAGATGTTCAAAGAGAAGTTGTCCTTAATTCAAGAAACAGCAACCAGCTATAGATTGACTTTGAGCAGATTCATGAAGTTAATCACAACCTCATAAGTGAAATAAATCAGTTGAAGAATCTTTTATATGAATTACTAACAGAATTATTGAATGTGAGAGTCTATTGAAATTTATGGCTTTAAAAAATGGTATATAGGTGGAGCATAAGTAATTAAAATAAATAAAAACATCATTATATTTTTCCATCTTCAAGTTTGTGTCCCATAATTGGAAGGTCTAACTGTGGAAAAACGTCGTTGTTATTGAAACTCATTGGAAAAATTTGTTGATTTTAGCAATCTTTTTCTATACAGTAAGTCAATTTATCAACCAGAATGCAAATTATTAAAAGGTGGTTTGACAAAAACTATAACCAATTTGAGCCAATTCAACTGGTTGAAAATGAGAAATTATTCGTTAATAATTTGCATAAAAATCGTACACCTAAATATTCAATAGAATATCTTGAAGAAAGAGTTTCAGTGCCAGATCCAAGTGAAATAAATTCAAAAAAATAAAAATCTATTCATTTTTGATGACATTGCAACTGAAAAATCAAAATCCAGCAGATAATTCCTATAAACGAGAAAGACATAACAATATTAGTTTCACTTATCACAAAATTATCTTATATTTTCCCTAGACAGACAATTTGGACAAATACAAACGTGTTAATATTGTTTGAGGTACCTCTCATTGATATGAAAAACATTTANGGAGTCGAATCAACAAAAATAACAACAATTGCTGATACTAGTCAGTTTCATCGTAGGTTCATAACTCAGCAGCACACCACTCGGGTCTTTAAACTATCCGATATGAAAGTGACCACTCCTCCTCAGCCTCAAGTCGTTGTTCCCAAGAGAGAGGCAGAAATTGAAATTAAAATGAGTCCGATGACTTTCGATGCTCCTCCTCCAGAGGCACTACCTTTCACTCCGTTCCCAGAAAAAGAGCGCAAAGAGAAAGTGGTCCCGCTTGCAAAGCCTTCAAAGTTCAGAAAGGGTGACTTTAGAGAAAGTGATTATGAGAGTGAAGATGACTCTAAAATCCGACCAAAGTGGCAGCCTCCGGACAGTGATGCAGACGAGCCGAGTTACAATAAAGTTCAGCCTCCAAGGCCTTCTCAAAAGGCTCATCCTCGTTCAAAGGAAAGGTCTCCTACTCCTCCTTCTAGCTTTGATGTGCCACCGAAAACTGGGGAACCATTGCGTCCGTCTATAGAAACTTCAGTGCAGTATTTGCCGGTTCAAGTTTCTAAAGCTACTCCAGGCTTACCGAAGAAAGAAATATCACCAAAACATGCCATAGCGCCAAGAGTCCAAAGCATGCCTTTTACCGATGACACTCCACAGATAAGTTTTGTTACTCAAGTTGAAGTACAAACTCGACCTGCTCCTCTGGGTACGAAAGAAGTGCCCTCGTATGAAGCCAGGCCGTACACTGAAGTAATTGAGAAAACTGAAAAGATTTTCACAAAAAAGAATATGGTTGAAGAAGTGAAGCGTCAGCATACCAGAAAAGAAACTGTTACCACGACGAAACAAGAGTCAGAGGTTGTACAGCCTACTGCTACTACGAATGGGTTCCATGTTCCCACTGAACGGGAGGAGTCCAGCTCTCAACTAGAAGAATTTCCCTTTAAACCTTCACCCCCTCGTCCTAAAAGAGTTCGAGAAACCCCACCTCCAACTCCTAAAGTTTTCATGAAAGGAGAATTTTCTGAAAGTGAATACGACAGCGAGTACGATGGGCGAATCAAGACAATATGGAATCCATCTGACAGTGAATCGGATAACTTCCGATACAAAAAAGTTCTTCCTCCTGCAAGTAAACCGCGAAAAATGATCGAGAAGGAGAGAACTCCAACTCCACCGTCAAAGTTTGATGTGCCACCAGTCCAAGGAGGGCCTCTTCGTCCTGAGATAAAAATGTTAGAGAAAGTTGTCATTGGGCCCTTAGGAAACGGTTCTCATCCTATTAGCGATCGAAGTACGTCTGTCTTAGAACATATGGCGCAAGGTGGAATGACTCATCAGCGAAAGAACACTTTCGTTATTGAAGAAAATTTCAAAGTTACCATGAATAAAAGTGACGATGAATACTGCACAGTTACTGAATCTGATTACACCGATAGTGATGTTTGCAGGCAGCCGCCACAACCAAAGAGGAGTCTTCGACAACCACTTCTACAACCGACAATGACAAGCCCATCTCACGAGTCAGTGTTTCTGAAGGGTAGTGTGCCTGCTTCCCCTGGCCGATTTCATAGGGACAAACAAATTTGGCCTCCTAAACATGTTGAAATTCAGAATGGTGATGACCGAACAGATTTCGGGAAACCCCTTGTGACTGAATTTCCTAAGCCAGAAATTCAAGGGCATCTGCAAAAACCTACCAAGCCATTCTTCTTGAATAACAGAGACCGTCGTGAGTCACTCGACGATATTTCTGCTCCCAAGTTCCCTCAGGTTGAATTCAAGCCATACCCTAGCCCAGCTGTGAATGGTACTACTGCACATGGGCCACCTCGCGCTGATAGTAAGTACCTCCGAATTAAGAAACATTATTGTTTTGCAAATGGGTACTGTTTGTGTCAGAGAGACTTTTCATACTAGGAGGGAGAGAAATACAGCTGTTTTTTAAGAACATTTGGAGGCCAGGAGCTAGGATTACGCCCTGCAGTGGGTTTTCACTTAGCTATGGCTCGATAGAGGTTTAACGAATATATGTCTCTACATAGTAAATAACATTTTAGTTCTTTATTATTTTTAATCTACGTCTTGAAGTCGGATGAAAGGCCACTTGTAGTCTATGTAATTCAGGTTTCTGTTCGGTTGCGACTTTTATTACCTATTTGTGTGTCTGCGATACATACACATAAATATTATGTCAGACTGAATTAGTTACTACATAATGATAACATCTATGTATGTAACTGTTTTTATTAGGCTGAATTTGATTAATTCTAGCAGTTTGCTTTACCTTTAGCAGTCTTACCAATCCTCTACTATTTCTGTTTGGCAGAGTATGTAGGAGGGCAGTTAGCAGACATGACTCAAACCTTCCGCATGAAAGCCCAGAATTTCGCCGAGAAATTAGTAGGTGAAGTGTTCGCTACAAAGGACGGGTCGGAGCCCCCTGATCCGGCCGGTGATCCCCCCTCCCTTCCCAGCGTGCTGAAGACTGCAAATGGGCAGTCGGAGACACCGCAGGAGCCTCAAGTTTATAGGGATGAGAAACGCGCGTCTGAGTTTGGTGGGTTGTATTGACTGGCGTGGGGTTGTGCAGTGTTGACTGGCGGTGTGGTTGTACGGTGTTGATTGGCGTGTGGTTGTGCGGTGTTGACTGGTGTGTGGTTGTGCAGTGTTGACTGGCGTGTGGTTGTGCGGTGTTGAATGGCGTGTGGTTGTGCGGTGTTGCTGACGTGTATTTGTGCGGTGTTGCTGACGTGTGATTATTTCATGGTGATTATTTTCCCCTAAAAGAAATAACTTTTTCAAAAATATTCACTGAATCGTTTGCACGGGCTGTTGCATATTTGAAATCACGTATGGCATCTGTCAAGAGATCCTCACAGAAAAACAACAAAGTTGTACCGTACTTGTTTCACTTGGAGCCGCTTCAACACTAGTGACAAATTTGAAGAGAATCGCTTATACGATGAGACTATAATGTTTGAAAAAAACGAGGATTATTATACCTTCAAAACAATAGTATTTCGACGGGATGGTATACCAATTCTAACCAGTTAATCTTCTAGGGTCGCTTAATGACTCCTCACTTGCGAGTGTGATAAAGTTTTCAGTGTCATCTTCAGTTTAACTTATCAAATGATGTATCTGATTCATCC
>VCRD01003079.1:18904-59907 GCA_006783055.1 Trinorchestia longiramus
AAGCACCTTGCCATCTCAAACAATGCTCTCCAAGATCTCTCAGCAGTCCCATTTTGATGGGGGGCGTATGGGGCTGTAAATTCATGCTTTATTTTGTTGTCCATAACAACAGCTTTGAATAACCTTGAGGAGTACTCTGTGCCATTGTCTGTTCTTAGACGCTTCACAGAGCCAAATGGGGCAGAATCAGCCAAAAATTTCTTAAATGCTTGAACAGAGTCACTTTTGCTTTTTAGAAAATGCACAAATATAAGCCCTGAAAAATCATCTACAAAAAACAAGACGTACGTGGAATTCTCAAAAGAAGTACCTAGGACTTATAGGTCCAGCTAAGTCACTATGGACCAGCTCTAAAGGTTTCTTTGATTTCTCATCAGGGTCTCTGCTTCTATACTGACACATTTTACCCTGGACACAGATCTCACAATGGAAATTTACTTTGTTGGTGATTTTCTTTCCCTTAGTAACACCTAGGCTCATCACATCTTTCACATTACAATGCCCAAGAATATTGTGCCACTCCTGTAGAGTGTGGTCACCAACAGCATTAACAGAGTCACCAGAGTTTTCATAATTTAAATAATACAGCTTACCACATTTCTCAATATTGAATTCAGTTCCATCTGAAGCAGACAACTTTGCAACACTTTGACTGAAATTAAATGATGCACCCTGATGAATAGCAGCCTGAACAGAGAAAATATTCTGCTTAAAACTAGGAATACAAAGAACATTTTGTGTTTCCTATTTTTGGCATCAGTCAGGGTAATCCTTGCATCACCTTTAGCATCAACAATGTTGTTCATCCTAGAACCATCAGCTAACTCGATAAAATGCTTACTAGGATCAAAATTTTTATCTAAAGATACAAACTTAGATTTATCACAAATAATGTGAGCAGTAGCTCCACAATCCACCAGTAAATTAGCACTGTCTACTACAGAAGCACTTTCTGAGTCTGTTGTTACTCTAAAACAAAAAGAGCCTTTCACATCTTTACTGTCTGTTGCCATTGCTATCACAGTATCTTTCTTTCGGCAAAACTTAGTGTCATGAGAAGCACTTTTACAAACAGAACACCACCGATTTTTATTTGCACTTTAATTTTTACATTCAACTTTCTTATGACCTGACTTACCACATAAATAGCAAATAATTTTACTGTCTTTCACTTTCATAACTCTTTCTTCATTTTCACTGTGGCTTTGTCGGGTTTTCTTTGTTTCCTCTTCACTCTTGAGTGGTGATTTGAATTTTTGAAAGTCCATTTCTGCACTGTCACGTTGTGTGACGACGGTAGAGAACGCGTTGTAGGCGGCTGGCAATCTTCTGATAACCATGGCGATTATCAGTCCATCGCTGATCGTTTAGCCGGCCCTTTTCAGGTAGGAAGCAGTGGTTTCTGCACGCAGCAAGTAGTCGGTTACAGTCTCGCCATTTTGCATCTTCAGAGCGGCCAACTCGCAATACAGAGAAATAATTCTTGGTTTACTGCTACCGAGGTAATGATCACGCAGTATCTTCATGGATTTTCTTCCATCTCCATAGGCGTCCCGAATAATTAACGAGAGGCTTTTATCATCGAGCCTTTGCACGAGCTCGGAAAACACTTGCTTGTTCTTCACAACATCCAGACTTGATTCTTCGCCCTCAAGGACGGAATTCAACGATTTCAAGTCTAGGTAGGCCCGGAATTTAACTTCCCACAATTCATACCTATCATCATTGCCATCAAAAGTAAGGTTACTGGGCCCATAACCTGTTAGACCAGTTAGGCCTCGTTCCATCGTGGATTATGGAGTACGGCAACGATTACAAGTATGAGATGTGGGGTGAAACAAAAAACAGTCCAAACTTGGAGCTTATATATTATACGTCCATCAGGCTTGGCGACAAGAAGAAGAAGAAGGAACTCAGTGAGTCCTCGCAGGAAGTTCACACATAAACATAGAAAACGGGACGGAAGTAATTTAATGGGTGACTGCAGCAACTCATATATATGTATAAATATATATACTGAAGTTGGATCTCAACACATGTAATTCATTTATGATCTATCTCTAAACTAATGAACATCTGAATGGTGTGTTTTATTTGCTTTGAATAGTTAGAGGTTATGAATACAAGCATTAATTTCATACAATTAACTTGTGATTTCATTCAGTAAATATCTAAATAACTTTACTGTCATTCAAGCTCTCTTATTCTCTTTATTTTGATTTGCCTTATTTTTATTTACTGAGGGCTAAATCCCAAGCTCTATTTTGAACACATAATTTGTGTAGAAATTTATTGCAAACTTAAACCCATCATACGGATGTCTTTGAGTTTCTAACCTTGTACCTATACTGTTTGAGATAACCCAGTCACTTGTCATATTTTATACATTTTTATATTAATGTGCTTTTTTCCTGTACCTATTAATGACTGAGAAAGTCAACCTACATTGACAGTTGCATGTCTAATAGCTACCCGAATTGGTTCCCAATGCTACCAAAATTTATCCCTGAAAATATATTTATTCTCAGTTTATTTAACTAGCTGTAGGAAGCTTTTGACGCAGAGTTCACTATGACCTTTGAGGTCATCTTCTGAATAATTTAAAGGATTGTTGGCAGCAACAGACAGTCTGGAGGTGTCTTCTGTCATTAAAGTTTTCCTATTGCGTTTTTTGATGATCAAAACTTTAGAAAATGAAGCGATCAATAAAGATTTATTTTTGCTTGCTAGGATGATACGACGAGGTGCATTGATTTTTCTTGCTAAAAGTCTACATAATTTGCGTATTCATAACGTACTTATGAATTTAGTATTTAATTCTTCAGTTGCAAACAATTCCACCATGAATACACTTTGTGACAGTAGTATCGAAAGTATCGATAGGATTAATGTAGTTTCCGAACTACTGTATTCATACAGAGAACTAGGAATAAGTAGCAAAAGTACCTAGATAGTGAGAACCGGATGGATAGTAAGGGCATTATTTTTAAAGAGGCATTAGTATTGGGATTATTTTTGAAGAGTTTCAGCGCCGTCGCGTTCAGAGGTTCCATCCGGTCCCAAACGGCCAAAATTGTCAGTATTGAACATGTTCAGACTTCAAGGTTCGCAGCAGTGTGAAGCGGAGTTGTCGGGCTGCGTGCTGTGGTGGAAGCTGATCCTGCTCCATCGTCGGCAGACGTAACGTTCTACTTCTTCCTTGCTTTCCCCTGCCTATATATATATTTTTTTGAATAGGTATTCTTTCATTTTGTTTTGTTGTGCAATCTAACACCAATTGTCTGATGCGTACTCCATATTTTAACTGGTTTGACCAGACTTCTAAACAAATAACTTAAAATTAGACTATTGTCTAACTTTATATAAAATTACTTAAATACGAGTGAATTCTTCTAATAATGAGGGTCTGAAAAGACTCTCAACTTAGAATTCTACTCTGTAAATTAAAATTTCCTCTTCCCTTCTAAACGTAAAAACTACTACTATCCTTTACTATCTATGTGGAGTACGCTTCTTTTACTATTTTCAACTATCTTTAAATTCTAACACGACTAGCAGTTTCCGATGGAAACACTGAAAGAGCACGCATCTTTTAGGTTTGTATCAAGCATTCAAAAGTTAACTGAAATATCACCATACTGAAATTCTTCTTGCAAAGTCCATCATTACAGAGTAATTAATTCGTTAATTTTCAACAGTACAAATACATTGGGTGGTTGCTACCAGCTTTGGGACAGCGACGGGCGAACTCTTTCCAGTGCATAAGTCCTCGCTGTCAATGGTAGGTTACTCGTCTGCAGTTAGGTCCCTGAATTATACTAGGCATTAATATCAACCTTTACCCGGTATTCCGTAGAACTTCATAAGAATCTATTATTTAGCGGCAGGAAGAAGTGGGAGCCCAAGGTCGTGCGTCTGCAATCTGGGAGCACGGATCATCGGTGCCCTTTGCCACTGGAGCCCAGCGTACGCTACCTAAGATTAAGATTGAGCACGGTTCGAATGGTGAGAGCTGACATTCCGGCTCTAGACCCCAGGGACCGATGGACTCGAGCGTGGGGGTGCTGAGACTAACCGTTCTCTCCAGTTGTTTATTTATGTTCTGGCTCTCGCAGACCTCAATTAAACGTCACTTTAATTGCTTGAAGAGACGCCAGTTTTATTGGAGGGACGGCTTAAAACCCTAACCATTTTTTGTTGACGGTCAAGTCGTCAAAATTAGATAATAAAATCAATTAAATACAAAAATATTTATTTGTTACTTGATTTTAAGTAAATAAATTAGATTAAATAACCTTGACTTTTACTCATGAAGTGTCGTGAACCTTTGTGGCGTGCAAAATTCGCGACAGTACCTCGTTAAAAAACGCTCAACGAATGCCGCAGAAAGTACAACTCAAGGCTCTCATGGAATCGCTGCATTTACCTTCAAATGTTTGTTTGTTGGAAAGCCTTGATCGTGCATTGGAAAGCCTTCTGGAAAAAGTTCCTCTTCCAGAAAACCATTTAAGAGCGGCAGCACTGTATCATTTCAACACATATAGCATAAAGTTTGTTTGCTTGCTACGTTAATTTAAAAAAATCGAATGATGGCATGAAATTAATTTCTGACCGAACTTTTCAGATGGGGCATTGCAATTGACATCGAGGAAGTTCAAAGTTATCACACCTGTTCAGTCAAGACTTGCAACAACCAAGGGGAAGTTCATCAAACTACACTATCGGATGCAGTTGCATCTGATGAATTTCAGCATTGCTTTCACAAGTAAGTTCAGATTTCGGAGTTCGAAATCTTTTCATGTTGAACTATTTCAATAATGATCCCATTTTTACAGGTATAGCTCCATTTTGACTCTGCTCTCATGTTGAAAAGTCTCCTTATTGACATTAACCTTTTGAGTGGAGCTAGATGGAAGATACTAATCATCAAACGAAGCCCTTTCAAGGATACATACCCTCACCAATAATGCGGTCCAGCGGGAAATGGTTTGCATTGCCTCACTTTTAGTTACGCTTTCTAGGTAAAATGTTTTCGTAGTGACATTTACCCTGAGAGTGGAACTGGAAGCAAGGCTACCATTCATCAAACGAAGAGCTGTCGAGGAGATATGCGCTCATCAATAATGCGGCCTATGCAGTGGAGGGTAATATTTCTTTCATAGCCCGACTTCTAGCTGCGCTCTTATGGTATAAAGTTCTATCACTGACATCTACCCTGGGAGTGCACCTGGGAGGAAGGCTTACATTCATCAGAGGCAAAGTTGAAGAAATAATTCAGATTACTACCTAATATGCGATCCAGAGGAAGAAGATTTGTTCTTGTAAGATTTTTACCTGCATCTGTGAATGATAATAACATTCGGTATTTTTCTAACAGCTACTTTTCTTAATGGGGAGGGGAAGCTCAGACCTGAAATTAGTTGTAAGTTCGAAAATTTTCTGCATTCCGTCCTGACTTACAGAAATGGGTTTTAACTTGGCCAACCAGAGGGATCGACCATGAGAAACATGATTAACTACCAGCAAATCCATGTGAGTGACACGTGGGTAGAATATAGGCTACTTCGTGGTTGGCCCAGGCAATGCCCAGGAAAAGCCCATGGTTAACACATGGAAATTCCATGTGGGTGACGCGGGAGTAGCATATGGGCTACTTCGTGGTTGGCCCAGGCAATGTTCATGAGAAGCCCATCTGTTTTTTTTCCAAAAAACCTCGTGGAGCTCATGTAGTCAGCCCGGTGGGCTGTGATGGGCCAACCACATGGGCTCCACGTGGAGCCCATGTCTATGTCTACTAGGGACGTGGAGAAAACATGCAGCAAAATTAACGGTACATTGATGTTCCTTCACCGCGTGAAGAACATGCTTGACAAAAAAACTAGATTATTAGCTATCCAATCTTTGGTGTTATCCCGCTTTGACTACTGTGACTTGGTCTGGGGAGATATACCTAAAGGTTTTCAAAAAGAGCTACAGAAATGTATAAATTTTGCTGCTAAAGTAGTATGCAAAGGAAATTTTCTGAAAGAACGATCATGCAACACTTCTCATGGAAAAGCTTAACTGGACCCCGATAGAACAAAGACTACTCATTCACAAGGTCAAATACGTATTTTCCTCTCTATTTCGCCCTCAAAGTTCTGCCAACGTTGTTAAATTCTATCCACCCACTACCAAGGGTGTGAAACCTGATCGACGACACGATGTTAACATCAGTTTCCGCTCGTCCGATGCTGGACAAAGGGCTCTTTCAATTTCAGGTGCATTGCTTTGGAATAAACTGCCCACGCACATGAAGAAAAACCAATCAATTAAAAATTTCAAAAAAACGTGACACAACATTTTTGCATATCAAAGTAGCAAACAAATACAGAAATCTTAACTCCTATGCATGATTAAACAAAATTAACTTAGTAACGAAACATGCTCCATATAAGTGCCTACCATGTGTTTGTGTCACACAACTTAAGTATAAACTGAAGTAGAGCTAACAATATTCAAATGAAACATACGTAAATGTCAAACTCGTGCTATAATTCCTCATCTCTGGAGTCAAATCGACTAATTTAACACGTTTGTTGCGATGCGACCCACCGGTGGGTCACTCAGGTTAGGTTCTGTAATTTTTTAAAAGCTTTCTAGTGACTGTATGTACAAAGTAAAGATTTGCACCAGCTAGGCAATCGCAACAAACGTTAATTTTATAAAAAACTGGGATGTTTTTTACTCTTTACTTTCTTTGTTTCTGTCATATTTCAGGCCTATAAATTGGTGCTTTTTTAACCTGATAAACGTTAACATGTTAGGAAGGTTCAATTTTTATAGAGCACAAAAAAATTTCTTTTTAGAAAATAAATTGTTTTTTGCTTAAAACTAAATAGAACTTTATATGAATTAGTGTTTACTCTTCAGATTATTCTTCTTCCGAGGCATTTAGATGTATATATATATATATATACACATATGTATATATATATATGCATTGTCGCGAATTTTGCACGCCACAAAGGTTCACGACACTTCATGAGTAAAAGTCAAGGTTTTTTAATCTCATATATTTATTTCAACTTAAGTAGCAATTAAATATTTCTGTATTATAGTGATTTAATTATCGAATTTTGACGACTTGACCGTCAACAAAAAAAATGGTTAGGGTTTTAAGCCGTCGCTCCAATAAAACTGGCGTCTCTTCAAGCGATTAAGGTGACGTTTAATAGGGGTCTGCAAGAGCCAGAACATAATTGGAGAGAACGGTTAGTCTTATCACCCCCACGCTCGAGTCTGTCGGTCCCTGGGGTCTAGAGCCGGAATGTCAGCTCCCACCATCCGAACCGCGCTCAATCTGAATCTTAAGTTGGCGTACGCTGAGCTCCAGCGGCAAAGAGCACCGATGATCCGTGCTCCACGGCTTTAGCCTCCCACTTCTTCCCGCTGCTAAATAAAAGATTCTTATGAAGTTCTACAGAATACCGGATAAATGTTGCTATTAATGCCAAATATAATTCAGGACCTAACGGCAGACGAGTAACCTACCATTGAAAGCGAGGACTTGCTCACTGGAAAGAGTTCGCCCGTCGCTGTCCCAAAGCTGGTAGCAACCACCCAATGTATTTGTACTGTTGAAAATTAACGAATTAATTACTCTAATAATGGACTTAGCACGAAGAATTTCAGTATAGTGATATTTCAGATAACTTACGAATGCTTGAAATAAACCTAAAAGATACGTGCTCTTTCAGTGTTTCCATCGGAACCTGCTAGGCGTGTTAGAAGTTTAAAGATAGTTGAAAATAGTTAAAGAAGCGTACTCTACATAGATAGTAAAGGATAGTTGTAGTTTTTACGTTTAGAAAGGAAGAGGAAATTTTAATTTACAGAGTAGAATTCTGAGTTGAGTCTTTTCAGACCCTCATTATTAGACGAATTCACTCGCATTTAAGTAATTTTAATTAGCGTTAGACCTAGTCTAACTTTAAGTTATTTATTTAGAGTTCTGGTTAAACCAGTTAAAATATGGAGTACGCGTCAGACAATTGGTGCTAGGTTGCACAACAAAACAAAATGAAAGAAATTCTATTCAAAAAACAAAGTATAGGCAGGGGAAAGCAAGGACGAAGTAGTACGTCACGTCTGCCGACGATGGAGCAGGATCAGTTTCCACCATCAGCTCGCAGCCCGACGAACCCACTCCACACTTGCATCGAGTCCTTGAAGTCTGTACAGACTAGACAAATGCAGTACTGACAATATGGGCGGTTTGGAACCGGATGGAACCTCTGAACGCGACGGCGCTGAAGCTCTTCAAAAATAATAACACCCCGACTCCCTATCCGCCTCTCACTATATAGGTACTTTTGCTACTTATTCTTAGTTCTCTGTATGAATACAGTAGTTCGGAAATTACATTAATCCTATCGAAAGTGCAAATTTCGATAGCATATGTGTATGTGTGTGTATGTATATGCATGTGATATGTGCATGTACGTATGTATGTGTGCATATGTGTATATGTATGTGCGTATTTATGTGCATGTGTATGTATGTACCACCATGATTAAACCATGACAATGATGTACGACCATGATTAAATTTGAATTTAAAAAACAATCACAAGTGGCGTAAAATAAGTATAAAGATTTACTGTAAATTATTAGTAAGTTAAATATTACTTAATACTAAAATAATCACAATATTTTAGCGGCTCTACGAGCTAATGCTTCCTAATAATCTAGTCAATGTAGTAATCGAGATGTCCCGAGTACTAAGTTAGGCAGTGAGGATGCTTTCCTGAACTAACGTTAGTGCTAATTCCAATGAATCATTGCATTGAGATAGCTAATCACAAGTTTATAAGGGATCTTATAAGACTCGTGCTAAGAAAGGATGGCCCTTGATGAGGTTAAGGGTGAGATGAGCTGACACGCAGCAAGCGGACAACAGTGAGCACGAGCCGTGAGCCGATATGCAATGGCTGGAAGCAATGAACCGAAGGCTACAAGCTGAAAGCAATGATGAGCTGAAAGCAATGATGAGCTGAAAGCCATGATGAGCTGAAAGCCATGATGAGCTGAAAGCCATGATGAGCTGAAAGCCATGATGAGCTGAAAGCCATGATGAGCTGAAAGCCATGATGAGCTGAAAGCCATGATGAGCTGAAAGCCATGATGAGCTGAAAGCCATGATGAGCTGAAAGCCATGAGCTGAGAGACAGGGCCAGGGCTTTCTGGAAGAGAAAGTCCATACAAGTCTTCCGCTATGCTAAAATAATATAAGTCATTTTTATAAACTAAGCTAGTCGTGCCACCAAGTTCAGCAGTCTACAGCCAATGAGCACAGGCAATCAAGGTCTTCTGCTCTTTACAGAATCTGCGACCGTGCCTAACTTTATAATGCTACTCTTAATAGAGAGAGTATGAATAAGGAGCTAAACGTTACAAATACCGTGTAGCTATACAAGAAGCACTGTTTGATTTAAAATAAGTCAAAGAGTGAGAGAATTAAATTGGTTCACATAATTATATTTGTGACCACAATTGTTGAGCTGGACATGCCTATACATATAGGGCATAATACAATCTGGCTCAAGTAGGCACCAGAGATAAGCATCCTAAGTACTATTATCTACAAAATACATACACCAAGTGCAATACCTAGTGCACAAAAAATATTGTAATTTAGAAAAATGCATCCTGCTTTAAGAGTTACAATACATCCTACTCTAGATAAAAGTACAATACATCCTACTTTAAGAGACAGTTATGAGATCTAATATCCAAGTCAATTACTATTATAAAAATTTTACATCTTACGTGTCAACAAGGAATAGGAAAAATCCTAACTTAGTAATCAATTTCCATACACAGCAGAGAGCTGTGCCATCTTGAAATTTTAACTCACTCGAAGAGCAATTTAGGGCATGTTAAGAATCATGGCATTAGTTTAGGGAATTGCCAGATGGTAAGAATGTGAGAAACAAGATTTCACCTCCTCTGGTCATTGAACTTCTAAATGCAAGTTAGGCAGTTGAATTTACTAACATCTAGTGATGAATCAGCAATGAAAGTTGAGAAGATTCTTTTTATATAAATTTCAAGAATGAATTATAAGAGTATAACTAGAGAATTAATTTCTGAATAAGCTGGTAAAGGCAACAACAATTACAAGTAAAAATGAAAAGAACAGGGTTAGGACATCCTAAATAAAAGCTATACCTGTACTTTATTTATCCTATACTGGCGATCAAAATATTCCTAAATGACATCCTAGAAATCTTAAAAAGGTAGAAGTACTTACGATTCAAAATCACTTCCAATTTAACACGTTGCCTGCGATTGCCTAGCTGGTGCAAATCTTTACTTTGTACACACAGTCACTAGAAAGCCTTGAAAAAATTATAGAACCTAACCTGAGCGACCCACCGGCGGGTCGTATCGCACTCAACGTGTTAAAACCTAGCACTTACGTATGTTCTCCATAAAAACGAAAGTCACGAGTGATGCTTCTCAGTCTGTTAGTCAAGTCTATGGTTTACGACTTAGACAGAGATTGAAATTCTGGCAACATCGCAAAAAATTCTTATTTTGCTATTAAAAAAAAATAAAAAATGTTAATTAATCGCGAGTAAAGTTACAAAAATGTACTAGTAAAAATGCGAAGAATTTTTCGTAAAGAATTACTATTTATTTTATGACTGAATGACTATTTTTATATATGTAGTTTTTGTGGCACGAATTCTGAAGATGTTACAAGTCCACTAACGATATTTTTACCTTCTGGTCCCAAGAATTATTTCTCATCTATTCATCCCACCAACTTCATTTACATATCAAATTAAAGCTAATAATCTGGACATGTACAGTGTTTAAATTAACATCTCCTACAATCAAGCTTTATAGCATGGGGCACGCCAGTTTTTGACACTCGTTTTCGCGTCCACTAACGATATTTTTACCTTCCGGTCCCAACAATTATTTCTCACGTATTCATCCCACCAACTTCATTTACATATCAAATTAAAGCTAATAATCTGGACATGTACAGTGTTTAAATTAAAACCTCCTACAATCAACCTTCATAGCGTGGGGCACGCCAATTCTTGACACTCGTTTTCGAGTCCACTAACGATATTTTTACCTTCCGGTTGCAATAATTATTTCTCATCTATTCATCCCACAAACTTCATTTACATATCAAATTAAAGCTAATAATCTGGACCTGCGCAGTGTCTAAATTAACAGTTGCCTCTGTTGTACCCGTGCCACTATATAAGGGTATTACTGCATTATTGTGCTGTCTTTATTATTGTATTATGATGCCATCCGCATATCAGTACTTTACAAATGGCAGTCGTGTCAAGATTAGAAACAAGAAATAGTTTGATACAAGATATTATTTTTTTATTTCAATGAACGAACGTATTCAAATTTAGTGAGAAAACCCTTCGGCATACCTGCGTGCGTTAATCCGTATTAGGAGAAATGACAGATTTAGAAGTTTTTCTTGTTCAAATCTATCGGACATTCTACAGTCCGCGTAGGGATGTTTAACGCCTTTGAAAGTTACCCAACACATTCACTAAAACTCACCTATTCGAATGCTTGCTAATCTTCAAACATCCAATGTAAACATATGTAGAATTGTATTTCTGAAGCCTATTTGCTGAAGTTCTCTAATATTCTTTCCGTGTTTTTTAAAATAGTTGGCACGTCCTGAGCATTAAGAGTTCATGCGTATGCATTACATTAGCCTGCTCCACATGCATAAATACATGGTTTTCATCAGTACCCAGAGTACCTTTCATACAATACTCACTCCTTCGTTCATAATCCTCCATACACTATTTTCGTACTGGAACTTCTCGCGCACGTGCACGTACATTTGACAACACTCTAGTCTCAGAGTCACACTCAGATCAAGGCAAAATTTTCCCTTCCGGCATCGCACAATGTCTGTTCGTGCATTGTGACGTTGGAAACCCTAGGTATTTCTCCTAGACTTTTGATTTTGAAAAAAATACCTAGGCAAATTTTTTCAAACAAAACTTCTCAAAACACCTCCGCCTCTACACGCCATCAAAGCAAGCAACGAAATGCAGTTGGCTATTTCTTTTTTCAGGAAATTATTCGTAAGTTGAAACTGCAACATTCAAAGTTGATGCCTCGGTATGCAGGATACCATCCTTCCTGTCTTACGACATGAAATTTCACAATTTCAAGTTTACTAATAGAAGACAATCAGGTAGGAGTTAACACACTGGAGCAAAACATGCGACCCATTACGGGGAAATGTTTTGCAACGTTTGTTTACCTGCGTTAAAAATGTTGATGTCGCTGTTTATGTCTTCCAAAATGTAGTTGAGACACCTGCGCATTCAATCAGGGGTTGTTGTTCAAAGAAATAATGTTGTAAAGTAATTTTTATGCCCTAGAAACCTAGTCCTATTTATTGCCTTCAAAAACGTGACGCAAGTCCGTAGTTTTGTTGATGAGTATTCTTTATCTATCTCCATCTCCATCCATCTCCATCTCCATCACTGGAATTGGATTATGAGCCCGGATTATTCTTTCTTGGTGAAGTGTAGTAAGCCATCTTGTCAACTCAAGAAGAAAGTGGTGTATTTTGAAGGTAAAGAAAACAATGAAGGATACGATACTGTATTCCTACTGGTCAAAAACGAGGCGAACAAAACTCACAAACCACCTTCTAACGAGGAGAGAAGAATAATCGGAGAAAAAGTTGTCAAATACGGACCGAGCAACGTTTATTACCAGCAAATCCTGTAAAACTCACAAGCCGGAGAAATTTAGAGTGGGAAATGACTATCTCTGGATACCTTAAAGAAACTGGGAGCAAAAACTAGGAATGCAGACAATTTGAGCTCTAATGAGGAAACTAACCTATGGATTACGATCAGATTTTTCCCAGCATACCTAGTAACTTCATATGGTCTATCACACACCTCATTATCCAGAAATGCCAGAGATATCTTTTTATTTTCCTTCCTCTTCCTTTAAATTATTTCACTTACCACCAATAATTGTTTTCACATCTACTTCTAAAGCCATTCTGTTTTCCCCCATTATTCTTTGTTCTTTCACCACATGATTCATCCTTTCATTTAGGATACCACAAAAATCTTACTGTGTCAGCCAGAGCCATAGGTCTATAGTTTATTAGTTTTTTATACTCTTATGTCCACCCTTATGCAATAAAACTACACTATATTCATTCCTCATTTAGGACTTTTTCACTCCTCTATATCTCATTAAATAAACCTTTCAGCATTTCATTATATTCATACACCATGCTTCTACAACTCATTTAGAATATCATCAGGACCACCTACATACTTTCCCATTTTTCACTTTTTGTAAAAATGTTTCAATTTATACACAATTTCATTTTCTATTTGTGAATCATACCCCCCAATCTAACAAGTTACTGATTAATCATCTATCAATGGCTCATTCATTCCATCAACGTCTGCCCAAAAGTTCACAACTGCTTTCACCATTTGTATCCTATCACTCACTTCACATCGACCAACAACTAATTCATGGATTTGCATTTCACTACCTCTGTTATTGCCTTGTATAAAATTATGTATACCACTCTTTAATTCCATCTGGACCCTTTTTTCAGAGATTTCCAACTTTTTGTCTCATCTTTCACTCTACCCTCATATGTCATTGTTTTTACCTTCTTTTGCTTAGCTCTGTATTCATCCCATGCACCTTGCCATTCTATTCCCGCAATGCCATGTCTTTCACAAAATTTTTGCATTTTACATACGTTCTTTCTCATTAAAGATCTACTTTCTCATTTGTTCCTTTTATCTCTCATGTAAACCACTTAGCGTTTGCAGTAAATCTTTTACACATTACCTGCCCAATTATCTGCTCTGCTGCAGCATACAAAATCTTTCCTACCTCTTAGTTCGAGTCATTTACATTCCCATTCTTATTCTATTGATGTCGTCTAAGCTCTTTACAAAATTCTTCCTAATTTGCTGCTTTCAAACGCCACTTTTCGTTCACACTGCTCATCTCTTGCATAGCCTCTTTTCCACCCCATTTGTACTTAAGAACAAGCATTCGGTGATCAGTATCAATATTAAATTCATTTTCCTCTCCATATATTTCTCTGACATGCCTTCTTGCTTCATGATTCACCATCAACACATAATCAATTGCTGCTCTTCATTCTTCATTCTCCCATTTATGCCAACCATTCCCCATGGCGATATTTAAATTTTCAAACTCATTTCCCTCGCAAAATATGATCAATTTAAGTATATTTTCATTTACTATCTCACCACGTATATCAAAATGGCCATCATGTCTGCCATTACAATCATTGAGTGCATGCTAAATTCTTGCATTACTCTTTCCAGTATGATACACTTCATATTTTCATCCAACACTAGTGGTTCTATAGCTATCATGTAACACACAACTAGAAGCACTCATTCATTTACTTGCAATTTCTCATCTCTCATTGCCAAAATATCTTCACCGTTGTGTTCATTCTTGACAAATTTATTCCAATTTCCAATTTCCAGTAATTTCACAATCAGTCCCCTCCACAATCTGTTGTTGGTTGAGGAGAATGTCTGTGAGCACTGTCCCTTGATTTAGGGGAGTATGTATTTTCGTTGTCCCTTGGTTTAGGGGAGTATGTATATTTCTCCTGTTCGTTCAACCACATCAAATAGCGAACGAACCACAACCTCAACCAGTGGAGGATATGGAAGACCGGATATCTCAACCAACGACTCCAGACCCAACATAGGAGGCGACGAACTTGATGGCTCAATTGCAAGAAAATATCATTGAAGTAGCCCAGAACCAGACCCCTACTCCGGACCAATCTCAGGAAAATCAAACACAGGAGGGCCAGCAGAGTTTAAATACTCCGGATCATCAACCCTTTTCACATTCATCTACTGGGGATTTGGCCTAAAATGGATCGGAATCACCAAAAACAACCAGCCAAAACACCCTTCAAGACGTCCAAACTACATCTTCAACCACGGAAACCACATCTATGTCCTCTACTACAGTACCTATAACAATCATAGCAGATGTTTTGAAAGAATTGCTAAAGACCTTGGTACAGACGAACTCGCTATTGAAGCTATTCGGGCGACAGATATCATCATAGATCTTGCACCAAAATAATTTATTTTGTACTGCATCAGTAAAGGATTAAATACGATGGTGATTGTTGGAGAAGGTCTTTCTATCAACAAAGATTTGTGGAACTTCATCAAGAAACTGATTGAAATAACACCTGTAAATACAGAAGACATGCACCACTTCAAAGCTTGTCAACAATACAAAGGAAAAGCAAAAGAAGCGAAGCAAATCAATCCTGGAAACAATCGACTTACACAAACATTCTTCCCACTTATCAAGGAACACAAAATGATGTCATTAAACGAACTAACAACGTATCTTACAAGGGAAAAAATAATCTCTTTCATTAACGCTTGGGAGTACAGTGGAAACGATTTGCAGAACATTGTATTCGTATGCATAACACCCTGGAGAAAATAGAAAGAAAAGGAACTCATACTGGGAAATTCTAATTGAAACTGTAGAAGACTTCAAACCACGAAAAAAAGACACTCGTTGGATCGAACAAGTGTTCGTTAAAACTGGAGTAAACTTCGTTGAATTCTGTGCTAAATTTATCATAGTCACAGATAAAAAACTAGAAAAAGTAAACTGCTTCGTAATCTGTGGAAAAACCAACTGTGGAAAGTCCATGATCCTACGAATGATCACGAAACCAATATCTCCAACTATTCTACAAAAACAAGTTGAAACTTCTCCATTTGCCTTTCAAAATCTTATCGGATCAACTAGAGTTCTACTAGAAGAACCAATATTGTGGAACTTCAATATAAACACATTCAAAACTTTGCTTGGAGGAGACAAATATTCTACTGATGTGAAAAACAAAGACCAAGACCAACAAGAAATAAAAAGAACTCGGTTCTTTATTAAAACGAACGAAACAAAACTTGGAGAATGATGTGATCCCGTAGACATTGCTGCAATTGAAAGTCGATATTTTTCATTCACGTTCCAAGCTCAAATTTCTCACAAAGAAATAAAAGGACCCATAGATCATTCACTGAATGTAATTCCAGAAGAAACACTTTTGGGGGAACGAGTTATTTATCTGTTGTCATTGTTTTTGGGGGGGGATGTTCTTCGAAGGAAGTGATACGATCGGTTTCGTACCTTGCAGATTTATTATTGGGCACGTGAAATCCGTAAACTGAGACTGGAACTGAAACTGAGCTGGACTGAAACTGAACTGAACCGAAACTGAAACCTGAGACTGAAACCTGCCCGGATGAGGATCAATAAGTATTATAACTCGAAATAAATTCAGAATTTAGTAAGAAAAATCAATAGCACAAGGCAACTTTATAATACAACTGTTGAGTAAAACATTAAAGCATTGTACCTAATTAGCTGGCTGCTACAGGGAACACAAAACGAGATATCGATAAGCAGCTTTTCCCCGAGGCCAATGAAATTGAATAACCGTATCAAAAGGGCTGGTCGATCTTTCAGTATGCCCGTCATAAATACCCGAAAGTAGACACTTGAGTGATACGAAATTAGACAATGAATATGATGGGTGATGCAATAATTATTATTCAAAATGTTCTATATATGGATTAATTATAAATCTTTGGAGTCACGCGAATCAAAGCACGACAACTTCACACACAATTCAAATCGTTTGAATGAAAACGTAACCACACTGAAATGAGATGTTTGCCATACAATCTGTCAATTACACAGTGTATCAAAACTGCTTCAAAAAGGAAATCTTAAACCTACAGGGGAACATATAGGCTCGGCAAAAAGACAAGCTCAAAGAATATCTAGTACGTAAGTGAAATGCAAAACTCTCTAACATATTGTCAATAGAAACTCACTCGTCAGAGAGAGACTGAAAGCGCTAATACAGGGTGTCTCAAAAAATGTACTTACCTTTTAACCGTTGCTAACATGCTGTCTTCTTTGTGTTGCAGGTATGAGGTTCAAACCTTTGCAAACATGATTCTTTAATCACATTTAATCATGTTCGCAAAGGTTCGAACCTCACATCTGCAACACAAAGAAGACAGCATGTTAGCAACGGTTAAAGGGTGAGTACATTTTTTTGAGACACCCTGTAGAATTGCGGCTAACTGGGCGATAGCTGAGACTGAATTGTTGGGCACTAAGCCTCCAGGCTCGTGGTTGACAATAATCTTCTATAGACGAGGGTTAAAATTTGAAGTTGCAACTAGGATCGAATTTTTAACTTCAAAATACTAGTTTCAAATGACGTGAAATACGTATAAAAATTAACTCTAAAATATTACTAAAATACATCATATTTTTGTATCGACTCCCAGATCATTCTAAATTAATTACGATATTTCCGAGGCACTACACACTACTCTGTCTGATGCTTAAAAACAAAGAAAAAATTGACCAAGTAATCAGTACGATACTAGAAGGCGAATGAAGTACACGTCAAAATGATGACTCCAGCAGCGACTCCGAGGAAAGTATCTCCGATGGAGATTGACGCTCAACTTGATAGAAAACAACAAGAACTCGCCATGAAAGGAATATATACTCTTTACAAAACCCCTTCTCCAAGACCTCAAGTCATGCACTTCAACTCATCTGTTGAACATTTTCCAGCTGGTACACAAAAATTAAAAGCAATGAATTTCAAGAAAATGTATCATTTCAGAAACAGATCATTGGGAATTATTTACCTCTGCTTGTTGATGTTTTGGTGGTGGCTAATGTTTCGTTTTGTAAGTTAGCAAAAAAATCTGGGTTGACCAGTGTTAAGTATTTTCTGGTCGGTATCCAGAATCTGGTTTAAAAATGATTTTACACGCAACACACCAAGTAACAATTTATCAGAAGGTAACGTCAAGGGGGTCGTCTAGTGCACCTCTAGTTGGGGAATTCAATGATAACACGGGGAGTCAGCTTTTGTTTATTTATTGGTCCGTAGGGCAGCAGGTGGAGAGATGACATCCGTTGTCCACGAGTCGGAGATTTAGAACCAAGAGTGATGATCAGTAGTTATGATCAAGTGTTATGATCAAGTGTTATGATCAAGTGTTATCAAGTGTTATGATCAAGTGTATGATCAAGTGCATGATCAAGGGTAGACTTTTAATGAAGTCCAAGGGTGAGAATGAGAAGCACGAGTGAGGCTAAGAGTTTGAGTATAAAGAGTTTGAGTATGAAGACAGAGACGACGAAGCGACGAGTTGACTTGAAAACGAGGCAACGAGGTGACGAGGCGAAGAGCAGGATTGCCAGGTGTGTTGTTGTCTTCACAAAATCTACGAACAGAATAACGTCCTTTTTAAACGAGCCGGTATTTGCATCTGAAGGGTGAAATTTAAAAAGAACCATAGCGACAGTTCTGTAGGTATGCACTAAGAATGATTTTAACAAAATACAGCGAATTTTTATAATAAAAATTTACACAAATCTCGCTTAGAGTCACAAAAACCTAATTATAAAAATTCAAGAAATTTATTGTAAAAAGTACGATTTAATTTGTACGCGATTAATTAATACTCATAATTTGAAAATAAAGCATGAACAGCGATGTAATGCTACACTATCTCCTTCGTTTCAAGACTGGAAAGTCGGTCTAAATAAAGTTAACAATAGCGCGAAGGACGAGTGACTAGGCGCCGCTTCGAGTGGGGCGGTCGCAAAGGCTGTCAGGAAATTGAACAGGTTGCTGTAAGGTCACCCTACGAGTTTGCAATTTTAATTCAGATAGGCGAGTAATTCCTGTACCGATAGGTATAGGGTTAGTGATAGCAGGGTAACTAAAGATCGTAACCGGAATACTGGAATGGCGAGGAAGTGTGTCCAGCGATCGGTTAGAAATAAGTAAAGGGTTACACGGTAAATTGCTAGGCAGCGATGCAGCAAGTAGCGATGCGAATTTAAGTCTACGAACAGGTGGTTTGAACAAAGATTACGAGTCTACAGAAAGATTAGGGTCTGTAGAGGGATGAAGATTATTAGGTAGGAGTGCGTCTGACATATAAGCGGCTTTCAGGCGATCAATCGAGACAGAGTCGTACTTTCCGAGCTTATCGATAATGAAGTATTTTGGAGTGGGCTTGATGACAAGGAAAGGGCCATCATAGGATTGCGTAAGAGCAGACTTGACAGCATCAACGTGAACGTACACATGTGAGCAAGTTTTTAATGCTGGGTCCAATTTATTGACAGTTTGAGTTGGGCGAGGTGCTACATAACGAATGTGTCTCATGCAGTGTTTGAGGCGTTCACTATACGAGTTTTGATTCGTGAGTGAAAATGATGTAGATACGTCAGGATTAACTATGTCGCCCGACAAGCGTAAGGATTGTCCGTACAACATTTCTGATGTTGTAGCTTGCTGATCTTGCCTGTGAAGGTTACGCAAACTTAAGAGAATCATGGGGAGGTGGTCAACCCAATCGGAGCGGCTGTTGAGACACTTTAATGCAGTCATGAGGTCGCGGTGAACTCGCTCAATATGGCCATCAGACTGCGGTTGAAAGGCAGTTGTGCTGCAATTTGCGCAACCAAGAAGAGACAAGACGTCTGCCCAAAGTTTCGATGTGAATTGGGCACCACGATCGTTGGTGGTCCTTAAAGGAACGCCAAATCTAGAAATCCACGAGTGTACGAACGTACGAGCTACAGTTTCAGCTGCTATATCAGTGATTGGAACGGCTTCTACCCATCGCGAAAATCCATCGATCATGGTTAGCAAATACAAGTAACCGCGTGAGGTGGGCAATGGTCCTACTAAATCAAGGTGCACTGAGTCAAATTTATTTCCAGTGAAAGTGCAGGTCTGCAATGAAGCACGATTGTGCTTAGTGACCTTACTTGATTGGTAATCGTGGCAGTGTTGCACGAAATTTTTGTTGTCTTTGCGCATGGAAGGCCAAACGTAGCGTTCGGCAATGAAACGCAAGGTTTGGTCGGTACCAGGGTGCGATAGAGAATGGTAGTGAGCTATTGCAGCTCTGTGAAAGGTTGCAGGTAGGTAATAACGGTCAGGGCGATCGGCATCACAGTACACTCCATTAGATGGCACTAAGCACAAAGAGTTCTGTGTTGCTTTTAGCAAATTTTTGAGTTCAGGATCCTCCTTTTAAGCGTTAGTAATACTCTCTAAGGTGAGTTGTTCGAGTACAGGAATGATAGAGACACAGTTGATACGTGGAAGACATTCAGCAACCGTGTTTTCGGAACCTTTTATATGGCGCAGGTCGGTGGTGAATTGACTAATATAAGACAAATGTCGCAATTCTCTGGGGGGTGTCGATCAGTGGACATGTGGATGGCGGAGGCAAGAGGTTTATGATCGGTGAAAACAACAAAGTGTCTCGCTTCTAAAATGTAGCGAAAGTGACGAACGGCTATGTAAATAGCCAACAATTCTCTGCCAAACGCACTGTAGCGTTGCTCGGTAGGCGACAGTTTCTTTGAAAAGAATGACAAGGGAGAAGTTAAACTGCCGACCGTCTGTTGAAAAACGGCACCCACTGCAACGTCTGAAGCATCCACAACTAAACTGAATTCAGACCCAGAAATTGGGTACGAAAATTCGGTAGCGAGAGCAAGTCGCTCCTTGATGGTATCGAACGCAACAGAAGCGTCCGTATTCCACACAATGAGAGTTGATTTGCCCCTACGCTTGGGGGCAAGTAATGAAGACAAAGGTGATAAGATTTGGGCACAGTTTTTAATAAACCTGTGATAAAAATTAACGGAACCTAAGAAACGACGCAGTTGACGTTGTGTTTCAGGTTTAGGAAATTTGCGAATGGCTTCAACTTTCGAAGGGAGAGGTTTTAAACCAAGCTGAGAGATTTCATGACCAAAATAAGTCTAGAAATTTTTACCTAATTCGCATTTGGCGGGATTGATCAACAAACCGTGATTGACAAGACGTTCAAACAAGGTTCGAAAGTGTTCTTCATGCTCTTTCGGATTGGGTGATGCAATTAGTATATCATCGAGATAGGTATACGCAAAAGGCAAGTCAGACAGGATGTTAGACGTATGTCTTTGGAGAGTCTGAGGTGCATTTCTCAACCCGTACGGCATTGTGGTAAATTCAAAGAGACCAAAGGGGGTAGTTACTGCCGTTGTTTGAATGGAATCTTCATCCATAGGAATTTGGTGAAAGGCATGCGCTAGGTCTATTATAGAGAAGATTGTAGCACCGTTCAAATTAGCACTAAAGTCTTGTAAATGTGAAATTGGGAACCTATCGGGAATAGTAATTGCATTGAGTCGCCGATAGTCTCCCCAGGTGCGGAATTCACCATTCGGTTTGGGTACTAACATGAGCGGACTAGCCCATGAGCTTTTCGATATGGAGACTGTACCTGCATTAAGCATGCGTTGAAATTCGGCCTTAGCGGCTTCGAAACGATCGGGCGGTAGGCGTCGTACAAGGGAGAAAACTGGAGGTCCCGTGGTTAATATATGATGCTTAGTCGAGGATTGGTTTTTCTTGGCTGCTAGGTTAGGGTTAGTTAGAGCGGGATAATCAACCAAAATCAGCTAGTATTTACATTGAGAATCTAAGGCAACACCTATCGAGTGCAAGCTATGAGTAATGTTCACAGACGACAGAGGTCTGGAAAGACTTGTTGTTTCGTCCCTAATGAGTTTGTTTTTCAAATCAACAATTAATCCGAAATTTGATAAGAAATCAGCACCAATGATTGGCTGCTGAACTGCGGCAACAATGAACGACCAATTAAAGACACGTCGCAAACCCAAAGAACAAGTCACATCTCTAGATCCAAAGCACGCTATGGGTGTGCCATTGGCAGCACGAAGGTTATTAGTTCCGATACCCAATTTTTCGTAAGCAGTTGCTGGAATTATAGACACTGATGATCCTGTCTCTATTAGAAATTTGAGATTAGTCAAGGGATCATATATGATGAACAAGCGAGTGACATTAGCGTTCGACGCGGTGCTTGCGTTAACACGTCGAGCAATTAGTTTCCCAACTGAAATTCAGCATGTTTCGGGCACAGGTGTGAAACATATTAACGAGCGTTAGAGCCAAATTTTTCGTGATACCAACATAATCCATAACGGGGACGCGAGAATGAACGAGCTGGTGAATATGATCTATTAAAGGAATGATTGCGTACGTGCTATTGCGGTGTGGGACTGTAATTCCTAGCTCTATTATACATTTGGTCGTACCGACTTTCGCGTGCATATCTGATTTCAGGCTGCGCGTAACCAGTCTCAGGCTGGATATACCTGATCTCGGGTTGGACATATCTAACATGAGGTCTAGGGTACTGATCATGAGGTCCAACATAACGGGCTTCAGGTTCAGTGTAGCGAGTTTCATCTTCAGTATAATGAGGTACTGGTAGTGGCTGCTTTACAGGAGGTTTCTGAATAGCGGCTACGGTATTTGTCCGTGAACCACGTTCTGCTTCCGCATTAGCAGTTAGTTTAGCAATAGCGAGCGCGAGACTTTGAATATCATTATGTAATGTTTGATTGGTAATAGTTGAAGCATCAGAGTTAACCACAATTGGGTCTACTTTCCTTAAAGGAACGGAATTAATTGGGGCAGTTACATTACTGTTAGTTAGAGATGCCTTAGATGGTAATTCAAATAATTTGTCTGCTAGAGCTGCTAATTCTTCAAGAGGTGTTTCGTTACTTTGAGCTACGATGAATGGTTGATATTCAGTAGGAATGCGAGTTATAAAATATTCCCTAAGTAAAGCTTCACTGAGTCCTACGCCATTTGCCAACTTTCTAAGGTTGCTAAGCACAACAGAGGGCGCATCAACGGCGGATGCACATGGGATGCATGAAACATCAACGATGGATCTAATTCTTTTGCTTTCAGACATTGGAAGCTTGTTTAAGAGGGTTCTTTTGAGAACCGTGAAAGGTGCGACATTATCAGGAGTAACAAGGATATCGCTAACTAAGGTGGCAATTTTTGTTGGCAATGCAGTTGCAACGCTGCAGAATCTACTCTCTTCATCATTAATACCCAGCTGGCGGAACAGAATCTCTGCCTGGACGAACCACACCACAGGTTCATCTGGGACAAAGTCAGGGAGTTAAACAGACTTAATGGCGGCTGAATTAGCACTAGACCCCATTTCTCGATTAAGCGCGCTTCCACTAGCCTGATCCATCCTAACGTTATAATGGTCGTGTAGTAATGAAATAATATATAATCAGTGCGCGCGGTGTTACGATGAATTATAACCTATAGCTCCACAACACAGTAAATAGTAGGTACAATTTGTAATCTTAGAAAGTTTTGTAAAGAAAATATTCGATTATTTAGCTAAAAATGGCGAGCATGAGACATTTTTGCTCACATAAAAAGATTAAAATTAGACAGTATTAGAAAATTTATCCTACTCTCAGCCTCACGACACAGAATCAAAATAGAACATGAGATTCTGATTTGCCTGGCTTACCAATCTGCACAATCAAAATGAGTTAACCAGTCACAGCTTAAAGTTTTCAACACAATCAAGAATTTCCCAAGAAGAGGCACACATCTGGGTCACCAATGTTAATGCTTTGTGGTGGCTAATGTAGCGTTTTGTAAGTTGGCAAAAAAATCTGGGTTGACCACTGTTAAGTATTTTCTGGTCGGTATCCAGAATCTGGTTTAAAAATCATTCTACACGCAACACACCAAGTAACAATTTATCAGAAGGTAACGTCAAGGGGGTCGTCTAGCACACCTCTAGTTGAGGAATTTAGTGATAACCCGGGGACTCAGCTTTTGTTTATTTATTGGTCCGTAGGGCAGCAGGTGGAGAGATGACATCCGTTGTCCACGAGTCGGAGATTTAGAACCAAGAGTGATGATCAGTAGTTATGATCAAGTGTTATGATCAAGTGTTATGATCAAGTGTTATCAAGTGTTATGATCAAGTGTTATGATCAAGTGTATGATCAAGTGTATGATCAAGGGTAGACTTTTAATGAAGTCCAAGGGTGAGAATGAGAAGCACGAGTGAGGCTAAGAGTTTGAGTATAAAGAGTTTGAGTATGAAGACAGAAACGACGAAGCGACGAGTTGACTTGAAAACGAGGCAACGAGGTGACGAGGTAACGAGGCGAAGAGCAGGATTGCCAGGTGTGTTGTCTTCACGAAATCTACGAACAGAATAACATCTTTTTTAAACGAGCCGGTATTTGCTTCTGAAGGGTGAAATTTAAAAAGAACCATAGCGACAGTTCTGTAAGTACTATGGATGATTTTCACAAAATACAGCGAATTTTTATGATTAAAAATTTACACGAATCTCGCTTAGAGCCACAAAAACCTAACCACAAAAATTCAAGAAATTTACTGTAAAAAGTACGATTTAATTTGTACGCGATTACTTAATACGCATAATTTGAAAATGAAGCATGAGCAGCGATGTAATGCTACATGCTAAAGGCGCTGCTGCTGATCTACTTAAACAAATACCTGTCTCACTACCAAATTCAAAAATATTTCTAATCATTAACAACATCAGCGCTCAACTAAATTTACAAGGAGCAATGAAAAAGCAAGTTACTTTAACCGCAGGAGTATCTACAACAAAACAAGAAGCCGTCATCGCACCACTTTTTAAATTTTCACGTAGAACTCCTGTCATCGTCTCCAACATAGATGATAACAGAAACGCCGAACATTGGACAACAAACTGGACCTTCGAAGAATTCCACAAACAAATATGGGATACAAACAAATCAATCATCCACTCCGGAGAACACATCCAATTCGCCTCACAAGCATACTGTGATAAATTAGAACAAATCTATGAAGACTCTGCTACTTACAATAACATGTTTTAAAAACTTATAGGAGTTCGTCAATTTCCAGTCGTAATCAAAAACGAAGCTGAACAAGATATTACAAAATATCTGTGAACTTACAGAGCCTTGCCTTACAAAACAGCATGGGGAAATCCTTCCAGAGCTATTTTGAACAAACAACTCAAAGGACAATATATATCACAATATAAGCAAGACGAACAAATCGCACAATTGTGGAAAGAATATAACATGCACGTGGTAAGTCAAAGAGATAAAATTGCACCACTTATTCTAGCTGCAGTTCCAAATGAAGATGTATCAGGAGAACAGCTCGACGGATCAGTATATTACTCATGCACCTACTCGATCGACTTCACTCTTCGTTTCGACGCCGGCGATCCAACACTTGGACGCGCTCCTGAACAAAATCATCCAGCTCTACCTTATTATTTACTCGAAAACCGAAACGAATATGGATTAAACAAACAAAGTGCTTGCCAAGACATCTACGACAACGTCCAACCAGAAATCTACTTCTAAAAAACTAAAAGCTGAACTACAACAAATTCAACAGGAATTACAAACGGCACAAGAAATAAAACTCCCCAAGTTCCATGAAATCATTGAAGTCCCTGGAATATTTGAATTACTTGCAGTTGAAATTCAAAACAACAAATTCGACAACGCTGTACTTCGAATAAAATATATGGACAACATCTACAGAGTCTGGGCCCGTCAACCACTCAAACGTTTTGTTCGATCCAATTTTATATCTGATTTTATGAATGATTCTAAGTTTAAGTCCATTGCTCTAGATTCTAGAAGTTCTAAAAGTATCCGATGCTTCTTCTTCGCCTAGGTCATTTACTGCATTAGAATATAATTGCTCAAGCTGTTAGGCAGCCTATATTCAAGCTGTGTGTCAGCCTATATTGGTCAAGCTCTATGTCAGCCTATATTGTTCAAGCTGTATGTCAGCCTATATTGTTCCAGTTATATGTCAACAATACTTATTAAATGTTTTCCACTATGCAAAGTCTCTCGTACCTTACTAATATTTTAGTGGATGGGAATATTGGATGTCCCATGTTTTCAAAATAGGAAGGCGGAGAACATCGGATAATATCTCCGCTTCGATACTGAAAATACTAAAACATCCGACTCCGACATCCATTAACAACCTTCACGTGAACATCCATCCACTTAGGCACCTGAATCATTTTGCCTCCATCCAGTAGTTGATTAGCAGCAGTTCAGGATGAGTTGTCATGAGTAGTGGTGCAACTGCTGTGATACTATTTGTAACTCGTCGTGCGAGTTAGCTATTGTTAAAATCGCCTCTGAAAGATTTATTTCATGTTTCTTACTTTCTTAGAGTCCCGACAATAGAGAAAGGATGCTAAGGTACCCTATTTTTGATGGAAAATATTTCAAAATACAACAACAATCTTGTGTTAAACTCAGGTGTGAATGCTGTGTGCCTAAACGATCTCAGCCACCATGAACAGTACAAACAATCTTTACACTCATATTTAGGTAAGCAAGATCTTTTACTCTACTATTCTTTGGTAACTCAGCAACTCTGTATGTATACAGGTTTTAATTTTGTATAAGGGAGTGTTTTTTTCTTATTTATTGACGACACTTTTCTAATTGCCACAGGAAAAATTCATGGCGAATATTTTAATGTAAATCCGAGATCGATGCTGTGTAACTAATAATAATCAATAATTATAAAACTATTTGCTTCTGTTTAATGAGTTATGATGTCCCAATCACTTCTTTAATTTTTTTTGCCAAGTTAAGGTCCTTTTGTTCTTCTTTTCTATGTGACTGATATTTCACCCACAATCTATTGTGTGGGGAATATTTTATCTCTTTAAGCTGAATTCAATATGTATTCTATCATACATTAATATTCGTGTTGTACGCATTGAATTCTCAAAATTTCAAGCATCATTTTTATCAATATTGGCAGTAAAGGCGTTTTGCAAGATTAAAAATAGCTCTGCTACGAGATGGAACTTAGTAGAGCTACCAACCCTTAAAACATCACAAATAGAATTAATTTATGAATATATATGTGATTTGGGACCCATTGCTACTGCAATCGATCACGCGCAAGGAGGAGGTCATTTTCTACGGACATTTCGTACCTAACCTTCTTACTGTGCAGATTAAACTCAATGAACGGAATTCAAAGTAGTTAAAACATTGTGTCCCACTCTTACAGGCAGTTTTTCAGGGCTTTCAGAAAAGGTTTCAAAAATTCCTTCAGCTAGTTGATGAGCCAGATATTCATGACGTTATATTGGCTGCAACCACTCATTTTTACTGCAAGTTTCGATGGGTGGATATCAACAATGTATGGGATTGTATGAGGAAAATGACTTCACTGAAAAATGATCTCACAATTTCTGCCTCAATATTCCAGTCTGAAAGTTCTCCTGATGCCTCAGAGGAGGCAAACTTGACGCCGTCTGGAGATGAGTACTTCAGCTTCTAAAAGAAAAGCTCATTCAGCGAATCCTTGGTAAAAATACAGGTTATGGCGTATTTCATCAACAGTGACAGGAACATTGAAAGCTTGAAACGGCATCCTTTTATACTAAAAGTGATTCTTCGTTTTAACACAACTTTGCAGTCCTCTGCCCCGATCGAGAGGTTATTCTCTCTTGCTGGCTTAACGTTAATCTTCCATAGAAATGAACTTAGCAACAAAACTGTTGAACAGTTTATGTTATTGAGCTATAATAAAAACTTTTGATCAATAGGTTTAAGTTCTGGGGTTTTGAACACCAATTTCATTATGGAAGTTCCTTATGAAAATTTAACGTTTACGAGGGGTAAAATTTATAAATGATTTTTACACTATTTAATAGAATATATTACCAGGAGTACATAACGCTATTTGCTTAGGAGTGAGAAAGCTTCGGCTGATATAATCAATAGTGATGTACTTCTGCAGCTGTTGGAAAGGCGTTTTAGCAAGGAGGAGTGTCTCCTCCACGAAGAGAGACACGGAAGGAGAAAACGGACGAATAAGGTCTACTCACATACAAAAACTAAACCTACAAGAGACTCGTGCAACCAACAATGGTTACGTTGAGGTAGGTAGCTCAATCGAATTCCCAATGAGGGATACTAAATTCTTAAGGCACGCTGACGAGGACAGATGGTATCAGCGTGCTTCTTTGGGTGTAGCTAGGGAATCCTATCTATCCCCCCGAAGAACGTCAAGTCCCAAAAATATGTGAAAGTCAATCCCGTTGATCATATCCCCGGAGGGCTTCTCATGGAATGCATCTCAAAAGAATGTACCCAAATTATATTACATATATATATATATATATATATATATATATATATATATATATATATATATATATATATATATATATATATATATATATAGCATTTGATCAAATTATTTCTTGCATTGTCATACATCAGCTATTTATGAAAATAATCCAGGACAGTATATGTAAGATGTTCGGAACTGTATTGATGTTGGTTTAAAAAATTAAATGAAAAATAGTAATTGAGAGTAAAATGATACTTCCAACCTTTTTTTGTTTTTTTCTATTTGATTTATAAGCTGCAGAAGTCGGACCAGCTGTTCAGACAATAATAATTGCCAGTCCTGCTGCTTGAAATTCGAACTACGTTTCAATAATAGTGAAGCTAGTTCCTCGAACGACGGTACAGCGCACGTACACTTAAAGTGACGCCAAGATTGTAACTGTAAATGAGTTATATCTTAACGTCTATTAAGTACACTCAATCAACGAGTATCTCGATTGATCAATGTATTAATTTAGTTTTAGGAGAAAAGTATTTACTAGAGTATTTAAACACATTTCATGTATTCCGTATTTAGCATTCAAATCCATTCTAACGATGTATTTAGTATTTAGAATTTGAATACATTCAATGCATATAGTGTACATCACTGCCTATTGCCAGCTTTCCACTGCGTAATAATCAAGGTCTTTACGAAATTTGTGGGTTATTCACCTTTCACCATTATTACGACACTACTGTCTGATTTCTTAGTATTGACTGAGCCAGCTAAGGGACTTCTAGTGACAATTATTGGAACAAAGGAGAAAGTTTTAATAACAAAAACCGTATTCAAACAATATTGCGTGTCATCAAACATCAGAAATTTGTTCATTACGAATACTTTTTTCACTCTTAAATATTTCTAATTGTATATAAATTCCTTATTTACTATAATCTATAATCCTTATTTACTTATAATCTCTTGCATATTCTTAGTTTATGCATATGTGTGCAAATGAAGTATCGGTATATTACATTTTTATTCATCAAAAAATTAATAAATAAATAATTTGAACAAGTACGAATATTTGTTTCCCTCCTCTGTGTATGACTTCTGCCTTGCAATAATTATTAGTCTCGTGGTAAGCAATTGATAAATAAGTTGTAAAAAACAATTATTATAGGGCTTGCAATACACAACTATTACATGTATTTTAATACACAATAGTTATTTGACTCACGGTACAAATAAATTTAACTCTGCAGTACAGATAAATAAAACTCGTGATACGTAATAATTACATATATGGCTCGTTTTACACAATTCTAGCATGACTTGCGATACTCAACTATCACATGTCTCTTAATAAATCGTAGTTATACGACTATAGAGAAAATCGATAAGCTTAACCAGTAAATGGAAACTGACGTATACATGTTTGTATACTCATTGTACAACTGATTCTTGAACCATATTACTCGGATTCGATAATTATGCGAAGAGACATTTTTTTAACGCTCGCATGATCTGCGTTCGGCAAATTATTCGCCCACATGAAGCCTCTCAGCGGATTTAATACCTCGCCAAGGACTACTATAAACAGGACGTGCACCACCATGTAGCTGACTCCGGTAGCAGAGGCCAGTTCCCTAAGCTCAGTTTGCCTCCATCTGCCACAGTGCGAACATTGTCGTAGTCTGTCGCTCGGTTTGAATCGGAGATTGTTGTTTGTTTCGAGGCACATTGCTGCATTTCTAAGGTGATACTGTTTGTTTACGAAGTTTATTGCTAATTATATGTATTAAAAATGCCGAACAAGTGTGGGGTTGTGTGAAAAAATAAAATCCCTCCCAGTATCTTCATGTCTGCCATCTCCAAAACCTGCACCTCGCCCGGCTAAAGTTAAAGACCAACAACTGATGTATTTTCTTCAGAAGGATAAGATTACTTCATTTGATGCTTTCAAACCTAAAAGTAACCTGCAGAAGCAGTATAAGAACTTGATTATTTCAAGATCGAAAGAAAGTCTTGTGTGTTTTTTCATAAACGGCTACTTCAGTGAGTGCAGCCTGTCTGTGATTGTCGAAAACAAGCCCACTTTGTGTTCCCCACTAACGCTCAGTGCGTTCAAGAACCGCATTAGTGTACCACTGTTTAAGACACTTCATCCGAACAATGGTTTGAGATCGTATACTCAGTTCGACGAAACTGTGCGCTTGGCAATGAACTATGACATCCCGTTTGACAAAACGATCCAAAATGTTGTCGCTCTTCTTCAAGCTCACACATCAGCCTGTGTCAACACCGCGAAGGAAAAGAAGTTGGTATTTTTGACACATCAGTTGGAACTTTTATTACAGAAGCAGTTTTCCATGAATGATAATTGTTTTGCTCTTTAATCATACTCAAAGTGTAATTATGAACAGCTCAGAGACTTCTTGGTGCTGCCATGCAAACGCAAGCTGCAGTACATCACTTCATCTATTGACAAGGATCAGGTGCTGAGGGAAATATTTGACAAAGTCCAGACACTGCAAATGAAGAATGTGTTTCTCTTGGTAGATGAAGTACAGATTCGCCCAACTGTTTAATTTTCTGGTGGGTTGCTGAGTGGCATGGCCGAGATTAACCGAGACTGCAAGGCCACTTCTAATCTAATCACTAGGTGATTGCAGTGCCACAGCCAAGCCTCCTCTTGATAACGAGCGTGTCTGGTTTCTCCTTTTTGACATAGTACATCTGCTAAACAACTGGAGCTACATCTGCTGAACAACTGCATCCGCAACAACTGGATCAGTGAGAAGGGCTAGAAGATCAGTCTTGACAATGAAACACGGCATCATTTGCAGACGTCAAGGAACTGTACGAGTCAAAGAAAGGCAGTATTCTGACAACTACTACACTCACTCAATTTGCTGTCAACCCCTCCAATTTGCTGTCAAACCCTCAGAGAAAGACTAGCAAAAGAATGTAGTCCTTCTTCAGACCTCTGTCAAGAAGGCCCGGTTTGCTGACTAATCGCTGCAGTTTGGTAGGTTTTTGCTTCTATGTCTGTTTGTTTATATGCGTGAATATTTGTATGTTTGGTTGTTTGCATTGGAAAAGGTTTAACTATAATCAATTTGTAAAGTCTAAAACTGCAGCAACTCGGCTTTTTATAAAGTGGCCACTAAGCTCATATAATAATACATGTTAAATCCGGTTAAAATTGCTATTTTAAAGCATTACAGTGCTTTAAACAATTTAAAATTCACTGTAAAACATTATTATCGCTGCTATTGCTTGAAAGAAGTAATTTTTGATCAATTTGTCCGATAGAAAATGTTATGTTACTACGAATGCAATGGCCTCGGCTAGCGTAGTCAGCTATATGGCGGTGCAGGTCCTGTTTATAGTAGTCCTTGCACCTCGCCCATATGCGGTGTACCCTTTATTTGTTATTAGAATAGTAAATTTCTATTTTGTTAATGTTAGCATAGAAATTAAGTGAATGGGCAAGTAAATAGCCTAAGAAGAAAATTTTTACTTGATTGATTGCAGTTCTGTACTTATGTATTTCTTGGGAGTGAAGTCCGTATTGAGAGCAAGATGACTAATTTGAACGCATTCCCAACCAGTTTGGCAAAACTGGTAGTCTTGCCAGTAAAACCAGTTGCAGCAAAACTTCAAAACTCCATGTGCAGGAGAAAAGATGAACAGGAAGCTGACTGTCACACACATCGTGCCTAAAATGTGTTTGACTCGTAAGTAATTAGTAAATTAAAGTCCAATAACCTTTATTGAACTTGAAAATCAGAATTACAGAACATGAATGTTACAGACGTGTTTCTATTTTAAAAAACTGTTTGCTTTATTCACAGAATCTAAATGAGAAGCTTTACCAATTGTGTCAAAATAAGTTAGCTGAGGAAAAATATTCCTGTAGAAGTCACTTTCATGATCATAAATTTGAATATTCAAAGGGAATGGCTGGATTGATCTTGAATTAAGACGTACGCACGGACTACATTGTAACCCTCATTTCCTCACCCTCTCTGAGGCAGCCTAAAGTTGTTAAATGCAGTCAACGCAAAACATGGTGTACATTTTTAGCTTAGATAATAATTTCTAAATTCTTGGTGTTTTTGCCAGTCCTGTGATAGTTGGGTTGGGAATATTTTATCGACTAAATGTATAGCTTCCCTGATGCTATGCAGTGGTATCCGAGTACTTTTTGCGCTGGAACCAGTTTTTTATAGTTGACTTATTTTTGAGAACAATATTTATCTATGAAACTATGAACATTAGAGAACTACGTACTTGAATAAATATTAAGATTTATACACCTTAACTCATCTATAAGCATCTGAAGGCCTCAGAAGTCATCAAAAAATATACTGAGATATTAATGGCATGAGGAAACATAATATCTATTGATAGCTCCAAGCCAAAATATCAGAAATCTGAAAGCCACTATGAATAACATCTGAATTTCCATGGAAAAAAATCACGTACTTGAATAAGCTTACTCTCAAAACTAAATTAAATATTTTGAATAAACACGCCACCTAACTTCGTACAGAAATGTTTAAATTACAAAGCTGTTTTGGGATAGGCAATTCAGAGATCCTGCTGCCAGTAATCTTCAAATGGCTTCTATTCCTGGTGCCAAATTGTTAATGTTGTTTACAACTCGGGAGAGGAAAGGAATAAACGAATGTAATGCATTGTTATGGCGAATATAATAGGAGGGAATGTCAAACATTTCTTTACGTACATCTGAACGTACGGTATACATGAGAGTTCATGCGACGAAACGTACTTAGAAGTGCCGCCCCTTTTTCAGAACCCCATTTCTAAGATGCAGGTTAAGTTCTACATCGTCCATTTCTAGATTAAACTGCTCATACGATGGAGAAGTGTATTGCCACCCTGTTCCAGGATCCTAAATTGGAAAAATGAATGAAGGGCATGACAAACCATCAATTTGCAACTCAGATTGCATGTTTTTTTGCAAATTAATTCAATGTACGTATAATGGAACATGTTTTCAGGTGTATACGTCTATTCAATTGTATGTAAATATGATTATCATTTCTTATTGTTGCAAAATCTCAACTAAGTGTAATTTTCTGACATTCTCATATATTATTACTGACTTGCATTTTTCCTACTTTATTTCCTCTATCGATGATTTGTTTATCATCGCAGAGTAAAATTATCGTAGAATGAATTGGGACTCTAAGTACAGTAACTCAATTAACAAGGTAAGAAGTCCTGAAAAATGTTTCAATAAACTGAACCGGAGAAACAATGGATACACAATTTTGGTCTCTGCTGTGGGACCTTTTGCATATGGCTCTCGAGTTACTTTTATTCAATGACCAGTGCGTATTAGAATAGAAAAACGATATATGAATGGAAGGTTCTCGTAGATTAATGAGTATCCAACACGGCAGTAGTTTCCTGACTTCAGTTTATATTATCCATCTTGTTTTGAACAGTTATTTTACTATCATAACATCCATCGTTACGATGGATTTGCAAGCACTTCATACTCCCAATTCAAAGGCATAGGCAACAGTCAATGCAATTATGACTTGTGTATTTAATTGCCAGAAAGCTGTATTTGCATGAAAGAGATTTGCCAGCAAAAATAGCTTGTAATCTGAGTATTTTGCTAAATTTTATATAAAAACATTTCTTTTGGTAGGTACGTATGAACGTACTCCTGAAGGCACATATCGGGCTGTTCTAAAGTTCTGTTACACTTTGATATTTTCATTTAAAAGTCTTCAAAATTCAAAATTACGATTTATAGGAATAAGAAAACAAATAGGGCTTTCCATACATTTATTAGGATTATTACAATACTATTTTTCAATTTAACTGTCTTCAGCAGCAATGACACGGCTCAGATGAGGGCGAAAACTCTTGCAAACTTTGAGGCTGTAATTTTTTCTCATTGTGGTCCATGAACGATTACCAGAAGACTTCAACTCCTCTACACTGTTGTGAGGGATTTTACATGCCTTATTCTCAATATGCGTCCAGACGCTGTAGTCGAGTGGGTTCAGGTCAGGCGACTGTGGCGGCCAGAAGTCCTTGGGCCAAAAGTTCATGTTTGACCCTAGCCACTCTTGATCAGTTTGTGCGGTGTGCGCAGGTGCACCATTGTGTTGGAATACATAGTTAGCATTTCTTGTTATTTTTCTCACCCAAGGTAGGATTTTAGTGACAAGAACATCTTTGTAAGCAGAGGGGTTTAGCCTGTAGCCACGTGGGAACCACACTGGAGGCATCTTTTCTCCATTCGATGCCACAACTACAAGCATCATCACAGAGGCCGGATGTTTGATTGTAGACACGTTCCGTAACTCAGAGATGTCCTGACCAAAGCTTACAATGAGATCATTCTGCTTGGTCACAAGAGGATCGACCGAGACCGTCTTCTCATCTGAAAAATGACAATCCGATTACCATGATTTTTCAGATTGTTAAGAAGTCGTTTACATCACTCAAAACGCTTCTGCTTCATTGCAGCAGTTAGCAGGGGCTTTTTGATACGCTTTAAGCTCTTTCCCTTCAATATTAATACCCCTTCTCACTGTCAAGACAAAAATCTTTTTTTTCCTGGCGAGATGAGTCATTTTGAGCGTTGGATCCTTTTGAATGTTTTCTAATAGTTTCTGTGTTCACAACTTGAGGTCTACCTGAAAGAGAACGATCCTTGAGGGTTTCACCATCTCTCAAACAACTTGCAACTTTGTGCACTGTCATTCAACTGACATTAAGGTGCTTAGCATTGTCTAACTTCTTATGGGACGCACGTAATTGAGTAGAGATTTCAATTCTCTTTGCCTTCATTGCTAATACTACTAATTGTTATGGACGTATTAATAATTTCCAGATAAGATTGATAGCTTTACTATTCAGCTATTACAATAAGAATTCCAATCCACTGTAAATGATCACTAAATTTCTGAAAAAAAGTGTAACAAAACTTTAGAAAAACCCGGTATGTCAGTCCATGCTCTGGAAGGTGCGTAGAAGACATCTGTTGCTGCCAGAACAATGATGTTCACTTTATGTTTTCTATTGCGTTAATTTTGCTTTCATATTTTAGACAAAATGCCAAATAGCTCATTGGTATCTCATTTTCAAATTTCAATACCATAAATGCGCGAAAAATCTGGTTTAAAGAGAAAAATTGTTTATGTATTACTAATGAAAAATCAGGGATTTCTCAACGAGAAGGTGTCACTTTCTTGCGCCCATATCGGGCAAACAGTTTAATTTTGTTCTCTTTGTCCGCAAAAAGTAGACCACTTAGGTTCTGATGCCGTTTGCGAGCTACCCGAACAGCAGTACTGCTCCCGCAGGGTGACGCGGAACAACAGCACCTGGCGAGAACACACATATCATTAGATGCCAATTTCTTGACAGACAACTCTAGTTTTTGAACTTAAAAGTTGGGTTCTCCTGTGCTTACAAATTGATGCGAGGGCGAAAAGTTCAGGGTTCATATTCGATATTGCGGGGGAAATTTTCATGTTTTCATTTATCTATAGGACGAATTTTTACTTCATCATGGATCAGAGACAAAAAGGTGCCATATTAGGTTCTAGCGTATTCAAACTTAGGCAAATTCATTACCCAATGTAACCATTTTAATGAAAGTTTTGTTAATTGTTATTTTTACTGTTTATTAATGAATTGTATCTGCTGATTTTACATATGTAATTACTTTTTCTGTATCATCGACTGTTCCAGAAATACGTCGCTTTTCAATGTTGTAATTTATATTTGGAATTGTTATGTGTTCCGTTACTAAATGTACATCGAATTTTCTCTTTCAGATGAATCAGAGAGTTCTTTACTTTTCAAAATGATTATATGAAGATGTAAAGATTCTTCAGATGCATTTTGCTAAGTGTGTGGTTATCATATTAGAAAAAAGCAAGTATTGCATAAGATCGTAAAAAGGCCAATTTGTGGATAGCGTAGAGGCTCTATTTCGGAATGCATATGGGTAATCAAGATAAGCCATAGGCCCCTCATGTGATATATGAAAGCTGCCAATCTACTTTAGAAGGATATCTTAGAGATACAGGGAGGTCAATGTCTTTTGCCATTTCTAGAGTATGGAAAGAACCAAAGAACCATCACAATGACTGGAACATTTGTCTGATTGATGTGGCGAAGTACAGAAAAGTGAAAGGAAGAGAAGCGTTTCAGTATCCATATATACTGCCATCTAGAGCACCTGTTCTACATGATGATACCTTACCAGTGCCACAACCACCAGAAAATGTAAGTTAATTCTCATCATACCCTCTAAAGTTCATACTTTTAATCAACCTGAATACTAAATGCTTACTGTGCGTTCATTTTCCCAAAGATGTATGGAATATTAATGTTATTCATGTCTTTGTTGAAATTGCTGTATGTATGAAGTTATTTCCTTCTTTTCAGATAGAAAATGTAATGGATATATCATCCGAAGGGTCATTAAGTAGCAGCAGCATCCAAGAAATGGAAGAGGCTTTCATAACAGTTTTAGAGCCTCACTTTCCAAATCACTGTGAGCTAGATAATTTAATCAGGGATTTAGGTCTTACTAAGTCAGGAGCTGAAATTCTTACATCAAAGCTGAAGGAATGGAATCTACAAGGAAAAGACTGCAGGACATCTGTGTACCGGAAACGACATGAAGAATTTTAGATCTAGTACGAAATTAGTAATGATCTGTCTTATTGTACGGATGTTGCTGGTTTGTTTACTACTCTTGGGATCAAGCATGACCCTGCGCAATGGCGAATGTTCATAGACGGCTCAACACGAAGTCTCAAGGCACTATTGCCATACATTGGAAATAAACATCCATCTCTGCCTCTTACGCACTCGGTGCAAAAGAAAAAAATTATGATAATCTCAAACAGCTTCTTAACGAAATTAATTATGCTGAATTCAAATGGTATCTTTGTGATAATTTCAAGATGCTCGCCTCCTTGCTTAGCTTATGAGGGGATATACAAAGCATTCATGTTTTTTTGCTTATGGGACAGCAGAGCTGATGATGACCATTAGAAAAAAGTTCATTGGCCTTCACGAGTGGAACTGCACCCAGGAATGTTCAATGATCAATTGAATGTTCAATGATCAATGATCAATTGAATGTTCAATGATCAATGATAAAACAAAGTTTTATTACTCCCACTTCTTCTTAAAGTAGGGTTGGTGTAGTAGTTTTTGAAGGCTTTGGATTTTGGAGGAGAAACTTTTCAAGAAATTCGTCTCATGTTTCCAAAGCTATCGGAGGCTGAGACAAACGGTGGTATATTTTTTAAACCCCAGGTAAACACAATGTTAAAGTCGGAGAAACTGGAAGGAGTAATGACAAAAGTTGAAAAAGACGCTTGGTGCGCATTTCATGATGTAGTTCATGGATTCTTAGGAAATCACAAGGATCCAAATCACAAACAATTGGTATCAAAGCTTACGTTTTTGTTTTGTTTTGTTTTTGTATTAAGAATTTCAGGAAGCTTGGTTGTCGTATGTCATTGAAGGCTTATTTTTTGCATTCCCACCTAGATTTCTTCCCCGAAAACTTGGGTGATGTCAGTGAAGAGCATGAAAGATTTCACCAAAACATTTCAACTATATAAAAAAGATATCAAGGACGATGGAATAGAATTGAATAGAATAGAATGAGGCTATAGGAACGAACCTTCTGGCCCATTCTTGGGTCGGATAATTACTTCGATAATTATTCGGTTGTTTACCCAAGTCCCACCTGCTATGATGGGACATTACATTCGGTCTCTAGTCAGAAAAGGTAAAATATGCACTCTGAAAAATCTCGATTGTCAAAACACTTCAAATCGAAAAAGAAACCTTATCAAAGTATTTACAGGGCAGAGTTGTATTGTTTATTTTATTCTAGCTAATATTGTACTTCCTAAAATCCATGAAAATACACTAAAGGATGTATATTTATCCTTACAATATTGTAATAGACTAAACTAACATATTGCTGTAGAGAAAGGTTAAGTAAATCAAGGAAAATATTAAATTACGAATAACTAAAAATCTGTCGATCTTACGTCAAAATGAATGTGATTTTTGAATTCAATGACAAAATACATACATAAACATCACCAAATACAAATAAACAAAACAAGTGTTACATGGTGTTATGAGCTGACATTGTTAGTCAAAGTAGTGAAAATAGTAAATATCCCTCTTTTACAGCACGTAGAGGATGGTCTCAGAAATTCAAGACGAATTTACATTTGTGGAACATTGAAAGAACATTAGGAATCTCGTACTCGAATTGTTATCACTACTTTTGTTTGTGATATTCATCACTCTTCAGCATGGGCCAGAGTTGTTTTGGGAGAAAGGTTGCATTAATGGGGTCGTTAACTGATCATTTCTAGTATTTACATGTACATGTGAATCCTTTATAATCGTTTTTTTCCATGCTAATCCTTCCATCTATGTATGTATGTCCGTCCCATTATTTACTATCTATTACTAGAAAAAATTATTGAATTCAAATCAGAACGGGTATGTGTGTATTATAAGCATTGTATTGTGGATAACAAAAGCACCGGATTAATATAAAAAAAACCTGTTTACGTGTTACTAGCTTCTTTCTCCTACCCGGCAATGTTATCAGTAGATAAAATACAGAATGTGAGTTCTGTATACATTCATGTAAAACATTCAGGTTCTGATAGTACCAGGAGAAAAACTGAAAAATGTATTTTATTTCAAAGATCCTTTTTTTATCACCTTTAAACCGTCGAATTTCCACAAGTACTATCTAAGCCATGTTATCAGTTGATAAGACACAGATTGGAAGTTCTGTATGTACACATGATTTTTTTTATTTGGAACGCAATAATTCGTCGTAAATCTTTGATACATTTGTCTTGTTAATAATTTCAAATCAGTCAAACCTAAACCGTGTAATTTCCACTGAAACTATTTAGTATCTAAGATTGTTTTCTAACGACTGACGAATGTAACAGAAAATGGAGGCTTTTTTGAACTCTACGATGTACAGGGTGTCCCACATTTTTTGGGCACCCTGTACAAAAAGGTGCAAGTGGCGGTACACTTATCACTACACAAGATAGAATAATTTCTTTGAAAAGATTAATGACATGTGACGAAAAGTGAGTTGGTAACGATACTTAGAAGTATTCACGAGTATAGTTATCTCAACCACGAATTAGAAATGCTTCATTTAATTGAAAAAGATCACAGTATGTGCAGGGGCAAATGCATGATATTGAGTAAGAGTTGTTGCATCTGTTCATTTATGCCCCAACAATATTACACATATAAAGGGACAACACTCACTGGTGTTCTTACGCTTCTCAATTGCAGAGTCTCAGAAGAAATGAATCGAAAACATTGTGCACTATCGTATCAATTCTTCCCCCGCTGCAGTCTTTGTGAGTTAATTATTTTACAAGTTGTTTGACCTAAACGCTTAGGCCACTTACTTGTACATAAGTGTTCTTTGTGGGTAAACTCTGAAGATTTTTCACTCACTGATTGGAATACAGTACTGAAGATTACATGGCTAACGAAATGATAAAGTTGGAAAATGATATTAACTACAATTACATTTGCAAAAGAATTGATCATGGCAAAATTAGTAAAAAATTATGATCAAATACATAATGACCTTCAACACTGGAGATCAGTGCATTGCTGAGATAAACAAACAATGATCGTTTTATTGCTTCAAAGTACGATAACTTGGTACATAATGTTCCGAGCACGATGAGGGCGAAAAGGCGATCTGGAAACTTTACCCCGGTTTTCGTTTGCAGTTGATTTTAGAATGCAAAGCATTATTAGAACTGCATGTAGTTAGAAGACACATGTAGTTCGCTTAGTGTTCCTTAAAAATGTGCTATAATATTGCAACTTTGAAACTCAAGCCTAGTTCCTTAGAGATATTACGATAACGTTTGTTATGTATATTTGATCATTGATGGATGCTGGTACTAGTATTCATTGATGAAAGCACAGAATAGCTGATGTCATTGGAACAAATAAGTCATAAATAAAAGTGGTTAAGGTTTTTTTCCATAAAACAAGGTTGCACAGTAAGCAATACCAACAATCTCGCTCACAGCTCGAATATCTCCGCTGCAAATTGTTTTTCAGTGTTTCTAAAGCGTTCGTCTTTTGAGAAACGTGCAGTGTCATTGTTATTGATATCTCTGCGAAATATTTTAATCGGCATTAGAAACCTTTCAAAATTTTCACCAAATAACACATGGCAAAAAGAAGGAGTGAATATTGGTTCTGATATGCTAATAAACATAAATTGAAGGGGGCATTTGAAAGTGATATATTTCATTACCATTCAATCTGCATGTATAGCTCTTTCGGGGCTAATATATGATAAACCTGCCATACCGTCATAATATACATTTTTCCCAGCGTGACACGAAATATTTTAAAAATAAAATTGTCAAGAATGTATCAACACTAAAATGACAAACGGTTTAACCTTGAAATTTTTTCGATAGTCCAATTGAGCTTTACACTAAAACCGTTATTGTACTATATTGCAAATGAGTTTAAATTGTGCTCTGAAGAAATGCTCCCGCTACTATGTACAGGACTCACGATAACATACTCATAGTTTTAAGATTCTATAATTCTATAATTTATGTGTTCATCTCTCAAAAGAATCTTGACAATTACTTTTCATCCTAAGAGCTGTAATTGTATTTTTTATGAATGCATGTTCGTCTCTAAACTGTGTCGGTCTTATTTTTTTCACTTAACAAATTTCATTAACAGCTTTGTCTGTT
>VCRD01003080.1:22369-38704 GCA_006783055.1 Trinorchestia longiramus
TATTAGCTACCTTACCATTATCTGGTAAAAAGTATCTGGTAAAAAATACTTGGTAAAAAGTATCTCGTAAAAGTTTAAATTATATATAAACATAAATAGAATAGTTGTAATGATAAATATTGAACACCCTGCATAAGAATTGTATTGTGGATACAAATTGAGTCGGATAACTATAAAATATGACATTTTTCCCATTATTCGCCTTCTCCTACACGGCTATGTTATCGGTAATTTAGATACAGAATGTAAGTTCTGTTTAAATTCATGAAAAGTATTCAGGTTCTAGTAATACCACGTGTAAAACTGAAAAATGTATTTTATTTCCTAGATTTTTAATTGTATCTCTTTTAAATACGTGAAATTTCCACGGATTTTACCTAAGCTACTGTACAGTAAAGCACAGTTAAGTCATACAGCATGACTCACGGCATAACATAACCAGGAAAAGTTGGGAAACCACAGCGAACATCCAACGAAGTGGTATACTGACCAGTGGTACTGACCTAGGCTGATTCACGATCTGTAGCCCGAAGTGTCATGAAAACCACTTTTCGACTCATGGCGAAATTCAAAATGATCTTCAGAAAGTCGAAATTGTTTTAAATACAATTAAGAGATCATTATGCTATACAGGACTAAATTCGAGGTCATCAAGAAAGACTCTGGCATTGAAACGCACAGACGTGAAAACTTGAATTAAATTTGCAAAATAAGTATGAAAATTAATCAAAGGACGCATCTGGAAAAAAGTAATCTGGTCACATGATAAAAAATAGAGCTTTGTGGAAGGAAGATGCGTATCCGCGTGTGAAAAAAAGGCACTGAATACAAACCACAGAACACGATACCTACAGTCAATGGAAATAATTGAGGGAACAATGAATTCATTAAATTATGATATACAGACATTTTGTCAAAGCAACTCTTGAAAAATGTGGAATTGCTGCATCATGGCTGTGATTTCATATTTCAACAGGGCAATAACCTAAAACACACCATCATAAAAACTCAAAAATGATTCAAAGATAAAAACGTTGATATCTTGGAATGGCTTAGTCAATCTCCAGATTAGAATCCTATAGAAAATTTCAGGAAACAATTGAAGTTCCAGGTGTATGCAAGAAATACTCATAATCTCAAAAAATTTGAAAATATGTGTAAAACCGAATTGATTAAAATTCAACCAATTTCATAGAACAAGTTTGTGATGTTACGGAAAAAGAGTGAAGGCTGTTTTGGGAAATAAAGGCTCTGCAACAAAATATTAAATCAATGGACCAAATAGTTTTACTTGTGTAGATTTAATAATATTGTAAATACAATTTTTAGGGAACAATGTTTTCAATTTGCTTCCATGTATTGATTGGTAATGTTCGTTAAAGTATACGCACAAAATTTCATTTGAAATCAACCATTATTTTTTGACAAAAAATGAAAAACATGATGTACCTAATACTTTTGCAGCTCACTGTAACTCTTAGTATCCTGTTGTGAGAGTACACTATGTGTCACGACAAAAATATTTGCGCAAATGCCACAATTGGCACAATAATACGTTAATGCTTGCTATAAAACGCCAAGAGTATTATGATTGAAGGCAATATGAAAAAGTTAGGCGCTACACTATACCATATTTNATTTTTCACATTGTCATTGAATGAAGTGCAGAATTGCCGCAAACACGCTGTTTATGTTACCTTTAAGTGTCAAAACCTTCAATTGGCATTTTACGGAAACCTAGGGCGAAACCCTTCTGTTATGTGTCGGATTCGTTGAATGTATGCAGAATTACATTACATGCCATGTTTTTTCGAAGATTCACGCAAATTTGAGAAATTGCTCCTAGTTACGTTCGAATCGCTATTTTAGATAAACAGTAAATCTCATTTTGATGTTTTTCGGCATATATACTCGATAGAGCACATTATTTTAGACTTCCAGTTGCAGATCCGTGGTTTGGATGAATTCACATCGGAATCAACGACGTTTTCCAAATTGTCATTGAATGAAGTGCAGAATTGCCGAAAACACGCAGATTATGCTACCTTTAAGTATCAAAACCTTCAATCGGCATTTTACGGAAACCTAGGGCGAAACCCTTCTGTTATGTGTCGGATTTGTTGAATGTATGCAGAATTACATTGCATGCCATGTTTTTTCGAAGATTCATGAAAATTTGGGAAATTGCTCCTAGTTACGTTCGTGTCGCTATTTTAAGTTCACAGTAAATCTCAATTTGATGTTATTTCGGCAAATATACTCGATGCAACACACTAACATGGACGACCAGTTGCATGTTCGTGGTTTGCATGAATTGACGGCGAAATCGACGACGTTTTTCACATTGTCATTGAATGAAGTGCAGAATTGCCGAAAACGTGCAGATTATGCTACCTCTAAGTATCAAAACCTTCAATTGGTATTTTACGGAAACCTATAGCAAAAATCTTCTGTTTTGTGTCTGAATCGTTGAATGTATGCAGAATTACATTGCATGCCATGTTTTTTCGAAGATTCACGCGAATTTGAGAAATTGTTTCTAGTTACCTTCGAATCGCTATTTTCGGTACACAGTAAATCTCAATTTGATGTTATTTCGCCAAATATACTCGATACAGCACATTAACATGGACTTCCAGTTGCAGATCCGTGGTTTACATGAATTTACACCGGAATCAACGACGTTTTTCACATTGTCATTGAATGAAGTGCAGAATTACCGAAAACACGCAGATTATGCTACCTTTAAGTTTCAAAACCTTCAATTCGCATTTTACGGAAACCTATGGCGAAAATCTTCTGTTTTGTGTCTGATTCGTTGAATGTATGCAGAATTACATTGCGTGCCATGTTTTTTCGAAGATTCACGCGAATTTGAGAAATTGCAGATTGCAGCAACATAACTTCTTTTTTAAAGCATTTTGCTTTGAATCAGGAAAATTATGTTGCTGCACTCCGTAAAACAAATATCCGAACACAATAAACTGAGGGAATCAGGTATAAGTTGAACTCATATTAACTACACCTAAATGCAATACTCGTGTCTAATATAATCATGAAATGAAAAATTGTACCGTCTTCTGACACTCTAACCGGAACAAACGCTACAAAACATGAACACAAATATTTGAATGGGAACATGGAAGGTGAGGAAGGTGCGAAAAACACTGAACTGGACACATGTGTTTGGGTTGAATTAAGTAAATAAAACACTACTGAATGAAACATCCTAACTGACTGAATAAAACATCCTAACCGACTAAATGAAACATCGAAATCGATTGAATGGAATATCTGGAAAGTTTATTGTCCTATTTAATGTATACAAAAATTGATTAATAAACCAAATAATTAGGTTGCAAAAACGCGTGGCATACTTTATGACTCTTAGCCTATTGACGAAACAAATAGAGGTTTAAGAGGTGTTCCATTCCAGGTGTAGGAGAATCTATCAAGTTTAAGTTCTTGATTAAGATTATAGTAATCAAATGGGTCAGCCAGCGAGATAGCTTTTTGACTTCACCGTTAGTGTCGTGAGGTTCAGTGGTGCCTTAATGAAAGAAAAAATACTATAGAAAGTTCAAAAAGAAAACTGGATATCAAGGATATGTTCTCATATAACAAAATAGTTACTGACAAGATAGTACTAATGATAGCTCTTTGAGATATTACCTGTAGCCTCCAATCCAGACGGATGTCTGATTGGAGAACGGGATTTTACCTCTGTACATCAATTTCTGCTAACGTGAACACGAAACAAGAAGCACGAACATTACGATTTGATCATACCCTTACATCGAGAAGAGTGAAATTATTTCAAAATTTGATGCTATAATAGCGTCAAACATGTTTGTAGTTACGTGAAATGTTAAACGAGTTAGCAATTATGTGTAGTGACTCAAATGAATGAAATATTTCAGCTTTAGCTCAGGAGTCCTTGTGATTTTGGAGACCTTTATCATTTAAGTCATTCAAAGCTGAAATTTTCTGGATAACACATAATTGTAGATGCTTCTAACAGTATAGAGGAGTAGGACAAAATTCAAGTTATTAGTGACACCTGCAGTCAATTTTCCGTTCCCCCAAACGCTACATCCCAAAAATGTAGTATTTTCATTGTGTTACGGTAAATCAATATTTGTGGGAGGTGATAGATATCTGGTTTTAGGACATGAAAGCAATGTGAGCGTACATCCTACAGACAAATTTAGCAAATATTTCAACTTCTCATTTATTATACCTTAAATATGTCGACTAATAAAGAAACTCACCAGATGAAATGCTTGATATTTTTATACCTAGGGTATTATTTACATTCCAGCTTTTTTCTTGTTTTCATCATTTTATTAGGTACAAGCATGCACCAAAGTACACTTTCCTGTAATTGCAGTCGAGGCTTTGAAAAATGAGAATAGATTTCGACATCTGACATAACGCTCTGTTTATGCTAGCTATCACTGACATAATATTGTAGATTTTATGTACAATAAATATTAATAAATCGTAAAAAATAAACAGTACTTCTTCGTCGCTAGCAACTGCTGGTCAGAGAAGCAGCGCGTCAGCCTTTCTGCTGTCGTTATACCTAAACCACTTCGGTTTGCGGGACCACCTCGGTTACCTGGACGGCCGTTGTTCCACCCCCCTTTTGTTCCACCCGCTGTGCTACTCACCGGCGTAAGCAAGATTAGGATTCTTCAGTATATTAGGATTGTTCAGTGTATTAGCATTGTTCAGAGTATTCGGATTGTTCAGTGTATTAGATTGTTCCGTATATGTATTAAGATTGTTCTGTGTATTGGGATTGTTCAGTGTATTAAGGGTTTTGTGCTTTCTGATTTTCTGTGTTTATTGTTAGTGTTCTGTTTATTAAAGTAGGTAACTTTTGGGTGTGTCTGTTATTCCTCTCCTGACCCCGTATGTCGGACGCTCATGCCTCTTGATATCCTGACACTGTGTAATATTATACACTGATATTTTGTGAAAATGGAAATAAAATCTTGTGTTCTTTGTTTACAACGTTAGAAAATTATTATGTACTACCTTAAATATTTTGACTTAAATTTGTATGATTATTCATGAGCATTTGGAAGTATATAATACAATATATACATTAAGGAAACTTCACTGGCATCTCTAGAAACTTGTTCTAAAATAGGGATTTCTGTAGTTCTGCCTCTGAATTAAAATTTCAGGAATATCAAATGAGCAGCCACTAAGGGAAGCAATAATTTTATTCAATTACTTTACAGTGCCGTCCAAAATTAGGGAACATACATGAACACTTCCAGCTTTCAAAAAATGTGAATCTTTTTTTCAAAATTTCACTGCATTTAGATGTATCGTACAGGTATTATTTCTCAAATTTTCCTGTTGCCTAGATAATACTACCATAGTTATTAAACATTTTATTACTTTCTGAGTGTCCAAAATTATGGAACAAAATGCAAAAACATCAAAATTTTAAAATAACTGATTCTCTCATAATAGCAAATAAGATAAAAAATACAGGCTGTTTACCATTACTGTAACATTTGTAACCATGTCAAAATAAATTAAAGGTGATGCATCAGTTAAAGCAGAAATTCTGAAAATACGAGAGGAAAATCATGTATATGAACATATTGCTAAACAGATACATCGTTCTAGAAGTGTTTTGAGCCGAATTCTAAAACTTGATTATGAAACTCTTGGGCTACCTAATACAATGAAGCCGAGGAGACCAATGAAAACTACAGAAAGAGAGGACAAGCTTATGGAACGCTTAACCGTAAAATACCGTTTGCTAACTACGGGTCAAATTTCTAGTCATGTTAAAGGTGACACAAAAGTCTCACGGCAAATTCTGTCCAGAAGATTGCATGAAATAGGCCTTTATGCAAGATCTCTTCGGAAAAAGCCGCTGATAAGAAAAAATGACCAGGCAGGACGATCGACATTCGCCAAGAAACATGTCAGTTTGTTGAAAAATGATTGGAACAAAATATTTTTCAGTGATTAATTTAAATTTAATGCATATATTGGCGATGTCAAAAAGTTTGTAAGAAGAAGAATTGGGAAAGTTTGAAATCAAACTGTATGAAGAAAACTGTTAAGTTTAGTGGGGGAAGCGTGATGAGTTTCGGTATGATTGTCCAGCATACATTACCTCATATCCGTTTAAACATTAGAGTTAATGCCGCTGTTTGCAAAAATGTATTTGAGCGACATGTTGCGCCAGTTTTGTAAAGTTCTGGAAGTGATACCCCTGATTTTATGTAGAATAATGCTCCATGCCATAAGACAACGTTCGTTATGGTCTAACTTTAGGATTAAAGAGTAGAGGTTATAGAATGGATTCTTCAAAGTCCCGACATGAATCCAATAGAAAACTTACGGAAGACTCTAGGGCGAAATGCTATAACAAGAAATGCAATAACAGTTGAAGTTTTGTGCCTAAAATTACGACAGTAATGGGCTAAGATTACAATTATTCAATATCAAGATTTACCTTAATATTGCGTTCGTAGATGCTCTGGAGTGAATGAAAACAAAGGTAGTAGTACTAAATAATAAAAAATTATCGGTGCTCTGTTTTGTAATCATGTTTGAGTAGAAACGTTATTTTTTCCTCAATTTTGGACCTCACAAAAAGGAATAAAATGTTAAATAACTATGATTGTTTTATTAGGGCAATCTGAATTTTAAGAAATCTTCAAGTACTGTATATCTATGCTCGGAAAAAATTTGTGAAAAATTGATTTAGATTTTTTGAAGATTTAGAAGTTTTAATATTGGTTCCTTAATTTTTAACGGCAGTGTATGTTTATCGCAGTGTTAACGAGACTTATTGTTTCGGTAACTTACAGCAGTGGTGTGCTCGTGTGCTTCGAGGGAGCTGCCTTGTCTTACTTTAACGTCTGTCTGACGGAAGCAATTATATTTCAGCTAGAAAGTTTACTCGAATACGAAAATGAATACATTTCTCTTGTACGGACTCATGAAAAATGATCGGTTTCTAAAAAACATAAGATTGCTCTGATTAATTTTCATTTCATATTCATCACGGGGGTACAATGTACAAATTTAGTAAACGCTTGTATAATGGAATCATCAATGCTACACAAATTCTTCGCATTAGTAAAATAATTTTTCCTGTTTTCTCCAAACATTCATTAGCTTTATCGCTCAACAGTCTGCTGCAGTCGTGAATGTTTATGTTTCATTTCGTATTTCATAGTTTAGGGAGCCAGATAATTTCGGGCAGATTACCATGTGTGGTTTTCAAATGTTATCACAACCATCACAAACAGAAATACAAAGAAGAGAAAATAAATGAGCTTAACACATTTCCTGCGAAGTGACCCACCGGTGGGTCACTCAGGTTAGGTTCTGTAATTTTTTCGTAGCTTTCTAGTGACTGTGTGTACAAAGTAAAGCTTTGCACCGGCAAGGCAATCGCTGGAAACGTGTTAAATATGCATGCCTCCTATATATTTCTGAAACAGATTACTTAATTTTTCATGAAAATACTAAGTTCAGTTGTCAGCATAATGTTTCTCCGGTTTAGTGACACAAGTTCCTAAAACACTTTCTATGATGCCGTCATAATAGTTTTCTCTACTGAGTTTTTATATGCAGTGCTTGAGGTATTTTGAATTTAAAATTGAATGATGAATCAGGCCTACTCGAAATTTTTATCAGGAAAATCAGTTGAAAATTTCAATGCTAGTCACCGTTTAATGGTTTTATCACGTTATTATCACAATTTATGTCCAACATGTTCTTCAACTTATATTCAATGGTGTATAACGAGTTTATTTGGCCCCAATCAATATGAATTTCTACTTTTTTCTCTTTCTTTAAAATACGGTATAGTGTAGCGCCTAACTTTTTCATATCGCCTTCAATCATAATACTCTCATGCGTTTTATAGCATGCATTAACGTATCATTGTGTCAATTGTGGCATTCGCGCAAATATTTTTGTCATTACACAGAGTGTACTCTCACAATAGGATGCTAAGAGTTACAGTGAGCTGCAGAAGTATTAGGTACATCCTGTTTTTCATTTTTTGTCAAAAAATAATGGTTGATTTCAAATGAAATTTTGTGCGTATATTCTAACGAACATTACCAATCAATACACGGAAGCAAATTGAAAACATTGTTCCCAAAAAATTGTATTAACAATATTATTAAATCTACACAAGTAAAACTATTTGGTATATTGATTTAACATTTGGCTGCAGAGCCTTTATTGTCCAAAACAGCCTTCACTCTTCTTCATAACCTTCAACAGACTTGTTCCATGAAATTGGTAGAATTTTAATCCATTCGTCCTTATACATATTTTTCAATCCTTCGATATTTTTAGGATTTCTTAGATGCATCTGGAACTTCAATTGTTTCCAGAAATTTTCTATAGGATTCGGATTTGGAGATTGACTAAGATATTCCAAGACATCAATGTTTTTATCTCTGAACCATTTCTGTGTTTTTATGTCGGCATATTTTAGGTCATTGTCCTGTTGAAATATGAAATCACGGCCATGATGCAGCGATTCCGCACTTTTCAAAAGATGCTTTGACAAAATATCTATATACCATAATTTTATAAATTCATTGTTCGTTCAATTATTTTCATTAACTGTAGGTATAGTGTTCTGTGGATCGTATTCAGTACTTTTTTCTCCATACATGGTACGCATTTTCCTTCCAAAAAGTTTTTTTTTGTGTCATGCGACTAGATTACTTTTTTTCAAAAGTCTTTTGATTAATTTTCATACTTTTTTGCAAATTTAATTCGAGTTTTCACATATATGCTTTCAATATCAGAGTCTTTCTTGATGACCTCGAATTCAGTCCTGTATGACAGAATAATCTCTTAATTGTACCCTCAAAACAATTCTTACGTTCTTAAGGTCATTTTGAATTTTTTTCGAGTCAAAACGGGATTTTTCATGACACTTTGGGCTACAGATCGTGAAGCAGCCTCGGTCAATTTGCGTGGTAGACCACTTCGTTGGATGTTCGCTGTGGTTCTACAATTTTTTTCTTTCTATAAATAACTCCAACGGTTCTTAGAACCAAGTTAAGATCTTAAGCAATCCTACGGTATCCCATGCGTTTTTTTATGTCGCTCAATGATCAGTTTTCGGACATCATCTGACAATTCCTTAGTTTTCCCCATTTTTAAAGTTTAGCACTGGTACACGCTATCACCACAGTCAACAATGGACGATAAACAGTCGTGTAATGCTGTGATTGGTTAAAATATATATTCATATCACTATGAAAGAACATAGACGTTAAGTTCTCGCTCAATCATAATGAGTTGTATCCAATACTTTTGGGTGGGTTGATTTCGTAATATTGTTGATAAAATTTTTTGGAAACAATAATTTTAAATTTCCTGCTCGTTAAAATGTACATACAAAATTTCATTTGAAACCAACCATCGTCTTTTGAGAAAAATAATGAACATCGTGTATCATATACTTTGTGACCCATTTTAGATACCCGACGACAGTTTGAATTGCTATCAAATGAGTCTACACAAAAAACCCGAGCTGGTCCATTTTTTCACAGGTCTGTACAGCAACTACATTCTTACAGTTATTGAGTAACTGATGAGAAAGCTGAAAACAGACCCGTGTAAACACATCAGTTCTGGTCAGCAGTTATTGCCCCATAATTGGTTAATTCCAATAAGCAGCCCGTTACCCCTTCGATGCTCACTTGTTTGCGATATGTTACCACAAGACGTCCACCCTGTAGGAGCTTCCTGACGTTCAGTGATGAGGGCATCTGGTTTCTATTATGTTTAATAATAATTTACTAGTGTTCTTTATTTTAAAATAGCCAACGAGACTTGTTCGATGTCTCTCGGAAGCTGAATTAAAAATATCCTTCACAAACCACCGCAATGATAATCATTATACGTATTTCTTACTCATATTCTATGAAACGATTTTTGTGGTTTTGTGTTTACTACACCATCAACGTATCAAATAGTAATTTTCATCGTACAAGTTAGTAGTTTTTATAGAAATCATTAGTATAGACTACATTTTGTGACACCATAGCTGTAAGATCCAAAATCTTAGATGCCATCCATGATAAATATGAATCTAATAGGAGAAAAGGAACGTAGAACGATGCAAAAGTGTTTTAAATTTTCTGCATGATAATAGATTTGATAATAAGCCTAATGGAAAGAATTCAGTATGAGGAGTTACGTGTATACTGTAAGGACAAAATTTTCAGCCCTAAGGTGTTTTCAGGGAATGATCTGAGTTTCATGCCTATACGTTATTTGAAGAGAAAAGAAATAATCAGATTATACAAATGTATTCTTAGTAATCCAACAAGCCCAAATTTGAGAACCTACGCCTGCTAATGAACGAAATTTAATACTTGAATAATTTAGTCTAAAAATAACTGATCGGCTTGTTTATAACAATACAGACCGATTATGTAGGAACTAAATAAAGATTATATTCAGCCAGTTACAATTGCGCATGACTAAACTTCTAACTAATCAACGATGTATCTATCTATGTCTCTGCGCTTCTATGCTGGATCTATGCATCTAAGTCTTTATATTCCTACCCCCTATGTTCTTATCCCTACGCTGAACACGGGCATAAGGCCCTGCCGAAGAGGGCAACCTTGACAAGGAAAAAAGTACACTTGCTTCATCTGCTTATTCCACTATATTGACATTAGTGTACCCCCCGTCAGAAATGACGACAGAGCTTTGTGATAATACCCGTGCCATCAAAAATGATGGCAAATACTGTTTGGAAGATATTAAATGAAATTACATATAAGAACACAATGAAATATATGTAGTTTTATATATACTAGTACAATGCCCGTTAATAATTTGTTCCCCAACGAATCAGTTTTGGCCTTGGGAAGAGAATGAGTTTTCTATCGGACGAACAACGTCTTTCTTGCTGTCGAAGTCTTGTTGCTTCTCTCTTACGGTTGGGCACGTTTCTGTCCATGTTGGTCTTTTTTGCTGGAATTTTATTCTGAAATATCCTCTATTATCTTTTTGAAGCTTTTCAAGAAAATCACAATTCCGAAAACAATAACTCAGTTTCCAAAATCTTTGGCCTGATACTAAGTGGCAGTCAGGTTACTGGTCAAAATAATTTAAAATATTTCTTTTCGCATTATCATTTAAAAGGGAGCGTCCACTCATGGTTATTATCCTAGCATTCATTTCGGTATGTCTCAATTTTTCGGGGCAGTGTACCCGTGCCATCAAAAATGATGGAACAAATCTATACTATGATAAGAGCCGCATCTGTCCGTCCGTCTGTCCGTGTGTCACACTCGTCTAATCGATAACTTTGATAGCAGCAATGATAAAGCTCAAGAAATACGAGAAATCATTCTATTGCATTATTTTTCTGTGGCAATTCAATTCTCTTTCACTTGCATTATGGTATCCAGAATATACAATCGCTTTATTTTTACAAATAGAAATTTTCTTTGGACCTTTTTCTGTTCAAATTCATCGTGATGCTTTGATATTTTCAATTGATAATACGAAAAGAAATATTTTAAATTAGTTTGAAACCTGGCTACCACTTAGTATAAGGCTGAAGATTTTGAAAATTCTGTTATTGTTTTCGGAATTGTGATTTTCTTGAAAATAGTTTTAAAAAGGTACCTTACTTATGGGCCACCCTGTATTATAGACGCTCTGACGGATTTAGATAAGAGGAAATTTCTTAAGGTATACATGTATTGTAAGCATTGTATTGTGGATACTAAAGACACATCCAGCAATGGGGAAACTCTTTCGCAAAGCCCGCGTCCACTGTCAAATTCAAATTAAAAATTTAGTAAAAAACAGTGATTTTTCACGTGTGGATCTAGTATTTATAAATCTTTCTTGAGATAATCTTTCTCCCGCTCTTTTTCCATGCTTAAGCTTATTTCAAAGGTAACTTATTTTTCTTGTGACAGTGATAAGCACTTAGAAAACAGTATTTTTGAGCCGCAATATGCTGCTGAACTCGATATCCACATTACGGACTCGAGTATGTAGAGCTCTGGATCTATCTAATTTTTTGAAAGTGACTTATTATAGTGTACTTGTACATCGAAAATGAGTGTATTAATTTACCAGTGAACTGAAACCAAGACCAACAGTGCTAATCTATTCTTAAGAGCGTGACACGAAATCAATTTCCAAAATCTTTGGCCTTATGCTAAGTGGTGGCCAGGTTACTGGTCAAACTAATTTAAAATATTTCTTTTCGCATTATCAATAAAAATATCAAAGCATCATGATGAATTTCATAAGAAAAAGGTCAAAAAAAATTCTATATGCAAAAATCAACCGATTGTGTATTCTGAATATCATAGTGCAATTGAAAGGGTATTGAATTGCCGCAGAAAAATAATGCAATAGAATGATTTCTTGTATTTCTTAAGCTTTATCCTTGTTGCTATCAGAGCTATCGATAAGAAGAGTGTGACACACGGACGGACAGAAAGACAGACGGAGGGATGGACGGACGCAGTTCTCATTATGGTATAGATTTACAAAAGACAAACGTTTTAATTGAGTATTTCTTTAATGACAGCATTCCTAGTGAAACCTAAGACACATAGTTTTCTACTGCTGCAATTGACTTTGCAATTCGTGTCATATTCGGGTACAATATACCCGAATCATAGGGCAATACTCCGCCGAGCTCGGTATCCACGATACGGATTCGAGTATATAAGGCTCTGGATCTCTCTAATTTTTTTAAAGTGACACGAAACACATAAATAAGTAATTACACAGGGTGTCCCAAACCTAATTTTCAAGGGCTTTGATTAAGAAACTATTAAACTTAAAAAAAATTTGAAAAGTCACATTTTGTTTCTAAACATTTGTTCCATCTTTGTACAAAGTTTCAATAGAATTCATCCAACCGTTTTCTTTAAGCAGTATTTTTAGTGACCGATACTGAAAACCTGTTTGCACACTTTTGTTAAACTTCGAATTTTATGATATTAAAGCCATGTTTTTAATAACTTTCAACCGTTTGTTAAATGGAAAATGCCACTAAAATACATAAAAAAACACTCGAAATGTTCCTCCTATTTTTCGTTTCCTTCCGTGTGTCCTCCGTTTCTCTCAATACACAGTTGCATTCGCCTCCTCATTCCCGCCATCACTTGTTAACGAGAGCATCATCTCCTTGCAGCAAATTGGCCTCATTTTCAATTCTTTGCTTGAGTTCGTCGGTATCGCACAGTGGAGAGCTTTAAACCTTAGTCTTTTGATGTCCCCAAAGGAACAAATCACACGGCGTCAAATCAGGCGATCTGGGGGGCCCACTCGATACGATGATTCATGGCGATAATGCGATTGCCGAATAGCTCATTCAGTTTTTCCCTTAAAGCAACAGTTCTATGCGCAGGAGCACCGTCCTGAATCTACCATGTTCAATCGATTCCGTTTTCATGTGTTTCTCGAAGTCTTGGAATGATCCTGTTATTTATTGGATCAAGGTATTCAACTTCAGTTAAGTTATTGTAGTAAAATAAGGACCGTTGACATGTCCATTGCCACAAAGTCCCCTCCACACAGACACTTTCTCTCTCGAAATTCTTACGTCAAAGTTGAAATTAGGAGGTTGGTTCTTCAGTGCATATGTGCGAACATTGTGATTATTAACTTTGCCATTCAAATGAAAAGTGGCCTTAGCGCCAACCACAATGTCGTCCACAAACCGAACATTTCTTTGCAAAAACCATTGAGCGAAATTCAGCCGCCGAGGAAGATCGTTATCGAGGAGTTTGTTCCGCACATGTATCTTGTAGGAATGCCATTTCAAATCCAAAGTTATAATTCTGTTTAATGTAGATTTAGTAACATCTAATCCACTTTTTCTTGCAGAGATTTGCGGATTTTCTGTAAGTGCTCCTTGAATAATTCGAACATTTTCTTCTGATCGCCCCGTTCTTTTCTGTCCTGATCGACCTTAGTTGAGATTCAGGCTTGTTCCTTCGGTTCTGTACCTAGAAACATTTCTCCAAGTAGTCAACTTTGTTGGAGACTGTCTATCAGGAAAATGCTCTTGAAATGATTGAATGACCTGTTGGAAACTTTTCGCTTGAAAATACTTCACAGCGATGAATGTTCTTTGTTCTTTTGTGAGTTGCACAATGGGGAGGCTCTTCGATCGGTATAAATCTTGAATAGTTTAAGATCCCGCTTTCGTATTCATACGTAATTCAACTTACAAGTTGAATCCGTATCAATGATACCAAAGCATAAGAAAACAAAATGTGACTTTCAAATTTTTTGTAAGTTTAATAGTTTCTGAATTACAGCCTTGAAAACTGGGTATCGTTTTTTTGGGACACCCTGTATAAACACACGACGGTCATTCTTAGTATTGATATTAGATTAGACTATTCAACTATATAAGAATACACAGTTTGTTGCTTTCTTGCTTGTTTGCATGGTCCTCCTCTCTGTCACGCTCCTAAGGATTTAGATAGGAGAAAATTCGGCATGTATTTTAATCATTTTATTGTGGCTACCAAAGGCATATCTTTCAATAAGAAAACTCCTTACAAAGACTGCGTTCACTGGCATATTAAACGAAAAAATTCAGCTTGCAACACGTAAATTTTTACGTGTGGGCTTACTAGTATCCTACTATATAATAATATGCACAGATTGTTGCTTGCTTGGTCCTTCTCTCCGTCACGCTCTTGAAGATTTAGAAAGGAGAAAATTCAACTACTGAATAACAAGATGAGATATCATGAAATTTCATTCCAAAATTAGGATGGCAAATATAGTGTCTGGACTCGAAAGTCGAAATACTGTATTAGAGATTTTAATCCTGTCGTACATAACTATGTATTTCACATATTTTTTACGCTGAATTTCTTCGTAGCAGTTGAAAGTTCGCACAGAGGTGAGACCAAATATTCAAAGTAGAGGCCTTTGGTTGGGTCACTGCAGGTAGTCACAATACGGGATCTAGTGCTGGGTCATTACAATTTTTTGTTCCATTGCAAGATGGAGGAAACATACGTTTTAATGTTAGCATAAGTACAGTCTTCTTCCACTTAATGAATGCATGTTTCTACTTCAAACTTTGCTATTGGACCAGCAGCTTTACATCAACTAATTCATCCAACGGACACGCTGCGAGTCTCTAAAAAAACTGCTTCGCTTTGAAAAAAAGCTCAGTACTATTTGATTTAATAATATCCCTCTTTTCAGCGTAGTACATGAATTGCTGTATCTTTGATTGAGTTTTCGATCCTGTGGTGCATAAGCTATTTCGAATTTTTTGTCAGGAAGTGCCAGGAGATCCGCTTGCCCTTCTACTTTAGCAATTTGCTGGAAGAAGGCTTTCCTCATCAAGGAGTCATCAATTAACTGTGGCAGCCAAAAATACTAAATAGAATATAACTTTTCTCAACGGCAAGATGCTCCTGAATAGCCTTGACAACATAGAACGGAGATATGCCCAGTGTTGGGCAGCATTTAAATACATTGTATTTAAATACGTATTTAAATACATTTGTGTATCTGGAAATGTATTTTTAAATACATTGAAAAACGTGTATTTAAATACTGTATTTAAATACAATATTCGTGCATTTAAATACACAGTATACTGTGGCGAACAAAATAATACAACACGTTGATTAAATTGCCAGACTGCACATTTACCCAAATAAACCAAAGTGCACGATACCCACTGATAAGTTCGGAGGTGGCTCAATCATGGTGTGGGGATATTTCAGCTCATCAAGAATAGGTAAACTTCACATCATTAAAGGAACCATGAATGGCAGGAGATATCGTGAAATATTGAAAGAGCAACTCCAGCCTTCACCACGTTTGTTAAAATTGAAACGTGGATGGAAATTCCAACAAGACAACGATCCAAAGCATACTGCAAACGAAACCACGGAATGGTTGAGGATGAAGAAGATAAACATTTTAGAATGGCCGAGTCAATCCCCGGACATGAATCCGATCGAAAACTTGTGAAGGGAATAGAAATTGAAGATTTAGAAGAGAGGTCCCAATAACATTACTGAACTCAAAGAAATTTGCATTGAAGAATGGAATACGATTACTCCCGAAATTTGTAAAAGGCTGGTAGTGAACTATTATACTATAAACGTCTTGAAGCCATCATTAACCTGTTAACCGGTATTCACATCATATGATGTTTGTACAGGTTGCATTCTACCGGGAACTTACATCATATGACGCTGAGGCGCGACGGTACCACAGCGGCAATCTACATCATATGATGTTATAGCGTTTATTTGTTTTTTTAGCGTTGTCATCGCCGTCATA